>JASANG010000086.1:0-304429 GCA_030248215.1 Enoplolaimus lenunculus
TAAGTTCTAAGAGAGACTAGGTGGAGCCAGGAACTCCCTTAAGGTGTGGTTTTGATATAGGGTTTTATTTTTAGTTTTAGTTTTTAGTTTGAAATAGGTTTAAGTGTGGCATAGCCACCTACAGGACAGTAATTAAATCAGACCTAAGATTGAATATATTTTAAGAAGTTCTACTCTCCCCCAAGAAAACGCTGGGTTATATTCGATTGTACATTGCGAGTCAAAATATGTAAAAAAACGTTCACGAATCTGAATAATGTTTTAAAATGTACTTTGTTGGAAAAATCTTTCGTTCTCTGAAACGTATTAGATCTGATAGAAGTTGCCGTTTTGAGAAAAACAATGGCGAAAAACGCTAAAACCTGAAATTTTTAACAATTATTGTTTGAGTTGATTTGAACGTTTCCAATTGGATGCTATTGAATTTTTTTGAAATCGAACATTTTTCATTGGTTAAACAAAGTGAAACAGTCTTTCAGGCAGTCCCATCTTATTCGCCACTGACAGATCTGTTTCAAGGTCTTATTGGCTCTCATCCGCGGTCATCCTTTAATCAACGAATCGGTGATCGTTATTGTGACGAATCTTCTCATCGAGTACAAGTTGATCAACAAGCGTGGTACATTGTCTATACTTTTTGAAGCATAATTCTTGACAGCGCCGGTTTAAACACAGGTCCAAGTACAGCGCGTTTAAGAGTATGTCGCATTAAATTACTTCATGTCAAAGTAGTAAATTTTCAAAAATGAATTTATCACATTTATTAGAGGTCTGGGTCAATGTTTTGATCAGAGCCGTAACAGTATAAGCATATTCCTAAACGTAAAGTTTGAGCCTAAGCGTAAAAATGAGTATATACTTAAGCCTAAGCGTAAGAACGAGCTTACGCCTAAGCCTATGCCCAAGCAAAAAATTAGTCTAAAGCTTAAGCTCTATTGTATTGCAGTCCCACAGACAAACGATCATTCATACCTTATGGCTACAAATATCATGCACCTGTTTTTAACAGAGCTGTTTGCTATATACTTTGATTGGAATTTCAGTCGATACTGCGATATGTGCGCAATCGGTCAGAAGGTTGAAAATGAACTGAATCATCGATCAAGGCCGATCCTTCCGCGTTTGGGTGATTCAGACGAGCCAAAATTCGGACATAATTGTTCGACTTTTAAAACTGGTAAAATGGTTTATATTTTGGCTTAGTTTTTTTTGTGAAAAGCTCTGTTCTGTCCACAATGTGCAACAGTTTTGGTAAGTAAATGTCCTCGATTTTGTTTAAACAACACGTTGGCTGTCAGTCAAGGTAGGAAGCGGGACTTCAGACCGTTTTATTAAGCATTTGAAAAAGCAGACATACAAGAGTGGCTTGAAATAACGGCTTCAGGACTCCGAGAGAAGCGTTCAACCACTGCACCAAGTAACCCGCCTTTCTGCTTTTATCGTCGACTTATATGTCGATACGTATGCTGCCGGCAAGCATACAATATGCACTGCATATATCGCAAATACACCAGGACAAGCATTTTTCATACCATAGTGATCCGAATAAGAGGGGGAACTGATATTTAATTGGCCTCTTCAGAGGGTACCCCCTTGTTATTCGGTTACGGACTGTTATTTATTTCTAATCCGCCCTCCGCCACCGTTGTCTACTGATATATAGTCGGTACTGCAATTATCCGTTGAATTAATCACATATTTGTCTTGTGTCAATAGCTTGAGCGATAACGCTAGGTTATAAGGAATGTGCTTTCAAAGGTTCAAATTATTTGATCCTGTAGTTATTTTTGCGCTACAATTAAGGATAATTGACAATTATGGACTATAATTAGGGTTTAGGGACTCTATCCGCTTACGGACTCTTATTAGGAATACGGACTCCTATTGTTTGGGACTCAAAATGGGGACACCGCAAATATAGGCACTAGTATGCACAGGTCAGTTGTCTTGGCAGAAAAATAAAACATCTTTGAAACTTTCATACTTAAATATTCCTTTTCCGTTTCCGTTATTTTTACTATCCGTTTACACCCTGACCACCGAGCGTTGCGCGTTTGGCCGACCATCCTATTTAGAGATTGTCACTGTCACATACAATAACAGTAACTTAAACTGTAAGAGGAACATTTTCTACGACGGATACCTAAAGTGCCATTGGTTGCACAAGTTGCATCCCCCTCTGAATAAGAATGGTTTCAAACAAAAATGCAACGCGTATCGGGTACATACTTTCCTACACAGAGTGCGCCCAGTTGCATAGTCTTGTTGAATTATGCATCATCTACTCTTGATTAGACCACTTTGAAACTTAAATGTTTATTCGGCGCCCAAGATAAAACCGCTGAATCCTTCAGCAGCAAATTGTATTCAGCAGTGTTTTTCAACTGTACTTATTGCTATGGTAACCTTTTTTTGCATCTCCAGGTCATTCATACCGTATTGAACGAACCATCGAGTTACCGATTCCAAGCGAAGCAAAAAAAGACGCTCCAAGCATTCAAGGATCGCTCCGAACTGCTTTCGATCAGGGAGTAAATCATTTTAATTTTTCTACGTTCCATGATGCGGGTTCATGTTGCCAATTGTGTGTTTGTATCCGGTTTCTCACTATGCCCATAGCGGTACACACCAACGTTTTTGCTACCGACCAATGTTACTTTTAGGGGCGTAATAGTAGATTAAGTGTATACCTAAGCCTAAGCCTAAGCCTAAGCTTAAACAAAAAAATGTAATCTAGAATCTTCTAACCTACTCCGTTATTGACCACCAGAAACCTAGACGCCCCTTAATGTAACATGGGCCTTCCTACCCGTACGTATACCGACAGGAAATAATGTGTTCTTCATGCTAGATTTCCGGAATATTGACCTACGATATGGGTAGAATCAAGATGTCGACTCGTAGTCCATATTGATGCCAAAATTTTAAGCCTTTAAGCTTACACTTCAAAACGGCTCAGTACAGTGAGGTTTGTTTTTCAAGTTTGGTTTAATTTAATTAAAAAACTGCAATAGTTATAAGTATTGTTATAAAATCACAAGGCAGACATATGGGTAACAGCCCAAAGACGAGTTTAGCTACAAAAGTAAAGTACTCATATGGACAGTAGCTAACTAACCATTCATATAGGTTGTTTCTATACATGCTGCTATGGGTAGGTGACAACAGAGATACAAAGCGCACAACTGGTACCGTGAACCCCGCATGATCCGCGATGGCAGAAAGTGCCGTTTGGCGACACTGGTCGACGCTACATGGCATTAAAATTGTCAAACAGTACTCTGTAAAAACACTCTACTTAAAATACTGTAGTTATATTTTACTAGCTTTTTAAGTATAAGTGTACTAAATATTGAGCAAATTTTTGCTTAAATAATGTAAATAAGTAAAACTACTGCTGTCATTTCCTGATTAATTAAGTAAATGTAAAGCTAAAAATTTTGTGTTTGCTTATTAAAATTAAGTAAAACTTTGCCAAGCACCATAAAAGTAAAACTGGCACTTAATTCGGTCATAGTTTTACTTAATTTTAAGTATTTTTAGTGAGTAGTACGTCACGGTTTATCCATTACCGTAATTGTTTACTAATATTAAGGGCTGAGCAACAACTGACATTGTGGAAGTTGATGATTTGCTAGTTTAAAGGTCCCCAAACCACAACTTCGCATTTGTTTTATCCCGATGTTACGGTGTCAGCTCCTTTACATGTCGATTAGTCTCATATGATATTCCAAACCTAGTTATGCAACTGACTCAGTAGACATTTTCAAAATTACCATATGATATTGACAGACAACTTAGGGAATATCATACATTGAAAGACAAAACGTGACCGGACAAAACGTGACCGATACGTGATGTTAGCAGACAACCACTGTTTTTGGAATATCATATTGGGTTACATCGCAAACAAAATGTTACCCAATATATACAACGTGACAAAACGTGGCCCAACTGCACCATTTATAACGTGAACCCCGCATAACAATAAACAACAATAACAATCGAGACACCTATAGGGTGCTGACAACCTAGCTATGTTGTTAATGGCAAAAATGACCAATCCACATGTGCAACATTATTCAATGGCCACGCAGGGCACAAGTAACGCCTACATTGCGGCGCGGCCGCCATAACCTACATTTTATACTTTTTACGCCCTAAAGCAACGCCTAAGCCTAACTTAAGTTGTAAGAGAGACTAGGTAGAGACAGGACCTTCGTTAAGGTGTGAGTTAAAGGTTTGGATTTAGTTTTATGTTTTAGTTTTTAGTTTGAAATATTATTAAGAGTGACAGAGCCGTCTACAGGACGGCGCCATACGGATGACTGACGGTGCCGTACGGGTAAAGGACCGTACCATGCAGGCGACGGTGCCGTAGGACAAGTATAGCGCAGCCCTAACTTGTACCTATTGCGCCGCGAAGGAGTACAGATAGATTTTTTTCTCAACCGCTACAGTTCCACGTTAAACTGATAAATCAAAATGGGACTGTTTCAGCGTGGGAAAATCGTTGTTCAGTTGTACTTGTTGTCACTGAAACAACCGCACATCGAGTTTTCCCACGAAAATCGAGATCGAAGTGGAACGACCCTAAATCAAAGAAACCGACACCGCCGTCAATTGAGCCGTTCACGATGCAGACCGCCTTTGTGGTGCCGCTTTTTAAATTCAAATGATCCGGATTGTCAGTGTCGGTCGACAGAATTCAAAAATTTGAGTGAAAACAATTTTGGTTCAGATGATCATTTAAAAATTTCTGGTATACTCACTGGTGTGGCAAGAACTCAAGTCAACAAAATGAGTCTGGACGAACGACGAAAAGCTGTGCTAAACTGTGAATCTTCGATTGGCTATAAACGTGACTATGATCTCGCTGCTTGTTTTAACGTTGGTAAATTGAGTTTTAATATAGAAAAATGGGCCCATGTTACTTTAAGGGGCGTCCAGGTTTCTGATGAGTCCATAAAAGGTTAGGTTTAGGTTCAGGTTCTAGATTACATTTTTTTGCTTAGGCTTGGGCTTAGGGTTAGGCCTAGGCTTAGGCTTAGTCTTAGGCTCAGGCTTAGGCTTAGGCTTAATAGGCTTAGGCTTAGGTTTAGGCTTAGACTTAGGCTTAATAGGCTTAGGGTTAGGCTTAGGCTTAGGCTTAGGCTTAATAGGCTTAGGCTTAGGTTTAGGCTTAGACTTAGGCTTAATAGGCTTAGGCTTAGGCTTAGGCTTAGGCTTAGGCTTAATAGGCTTAGGCTTAGGCTTAGGCTTAGGCTTAGGCTTAGGCTTAGGCTTAGGCTTAGGCTTAGGCTTAGGCTTAGGCTTAGGCTTAGGCTTAATAGGCTTAGGCTTAGGCTTAGGCTTAGGCTTAGGCTTAGGCTTAGGCTTAGGCTTAGGCTTAGGCTTAGGCTTAGGCTTAGGCTTAGGCTTAGGCTTAGGCTTAGGGTTAGGAGCACATTTATGCAACGCTTAGGCTTAGGCTTAGGAATACGCTTAATCTACTGTTACGCCCCCTAAAGTAACATTGGCCGAAAAATGTTTTGGTAATATGCTTTTCCCGTAAGCAGAAACGGACCAGATCTGGCACAGCCCAGCCTGAAAAAACTTTGTCCGCCTAGAAAATTTTTAATCTTGCAAAACCTAAAATTGCATTTTTTGCGTGCAATTATAACGTGAATATCTTGGATACAATGTGTTTGCCTTCAGTTTGAATAAACATAGCACTCAAAATAATATTTCTGATATTTAAGAAAAAAATTCTTACATTTAAGAAACATAATTTGCAAGGTGCACTTGAAAAGTATTTCTGTTATATCAGAAAAGATTTCAAAAAAGTTTTGAATTAAAGTCTGAAAATAAACGTTTTCCAGTTATTTTTTGAAAAATTGTCTTAAATCTCAGTCAAACTTGTCAGATTTGCCACAGAAAATACTTTTCTGAATATATTCAGAAATACTTTTTGTGTGTAGCAAACGTAGCTGCACGCATGCGCAACTGTCGTAATGCGATGGGTTTGGCATACTTTCAACATGTTTGTTCTATTGTAGTCCAAACCTATTGAAATCGCCGCAAAAATCATAATACACTACAAAAGATTTTATTTTGCACATTATAGACACTGTTGAAGTTAGCTTTGCGTTAAAGTTCTCTACAAATACACGTATAGAATTGTGCTAATCTTTATTAAAGCTGGAATGCTGCACATACGTATTTTTGGCAACTTCCCAGTACTTTTTTTACAATATTTTCTTAGGGTAGACACTGTGATTGTTCTGTGGAACCAAAATTAGCATGCTGATTGTTGCCGGTTCGCTAACTTTTGCGCATTGTGCAAAGCCAGCTGACTAGTACTAATTATATATACCTATGTCAACATGAATATTTGTTCTATGCTGAAACGGTGTCCAAAATACGTATGTAGGGCGTTCCGTCCTAAATAATATAAAAGTCACGTATGCCATAAACGTATTCTTTTGATAAAACAATAATATGCATTCAAAAACTATTAATTATTTGCATACTTTGTAGAATTTGACTATGTTGCCAAAGTAATCGAACCTATAACAAATCGTACCGTTTGCCCATCATCTGACACATACAAAAACCAACAATTTACCTCAAACCGGCAATTTTGGAATCGTTCAAGACAAACTCGTCCCATATCGGCACAGTCTTCGTTACCTCAAAATTCGCTCCATATAGTTGACTGCCCTCTGTGGTGTTGTAGTCGAACTCGTGAATTTATAACGAAATATCGTTGCCCCACCGATTGTGTATTTCGTCCGCCTCAACGTTGTAACTTTCCTATCCTAAATAACCATCAACGTTAAAACAGACGAAAATTGGATGTATACACTGTCAATTTCAGTGAGTTGATTTTAAGAATTAGTTGAATCACTCAGTCTGAGTTAGGACTATCACTACTGAGAATTTTGAGTTGGTTCAATTCGTTCTGAGTTATTTGATCAACTCACCCAAAGTCAACTCAACTTAGAATGAGAATCAACTCAACTCAGAGTCAGTTAATGACTTGATTAACCTTGCATTTAACACTAGTGCCAATAACATAAGATTACGTTGGTTTTGCATGATAAAGTTTCAAAATGAAGTTTATTCCTTCCAGGTCTCGAAACAGGCCTTTGGTGCGCCTGCAGTAAGTGAAGCTGCGAGTAATGGTCTAATGGACGGCCCAAACTGCAGTAAGGTGCCGTTGAACACAAAGTTACCGAAGCGGAGCCGCTGATTGGCCGCACGAATGTGCTAATATAGCACATAACCAATCTTTTCTAATTATTTTATCATGCAAACCCATTTGCTAAAAATATATTTAAATAGTGATGTTCGAAACCTGACCTGAGTAAATGTAAAGCTTAAACATTGCAGAAGTTGCACTCAGTTTTCCTAATATCCTGGAATTAAAAACGAGCAAAAAGATACAATTTCTAAAGTTTTAGAACGAACATTTACGAATTTTTGAAGTGTTTCATAGCATCCCTGACGATTTTGAAAAGTCGTGCTTTCAAAAATACATTATAACGTTTTTAATGTCGTCCTATACGAGATTCTACGCGAAAGCTGCTGACGAAGGTTCACAAATTTATTTTTATGTGTACCTATGCTGAAAATGGCAGATGTTACATTTAGGGCCAAAACACTAGGTTTACGCTCATTTCTAAGCCTGAGTCTAAGCGTTGAAAAAGTGGGTTACCAAGCCTAAGCCTAAGCCGCCGCAAAAAATCCAGCCTAGAATCTAAGCCTACCCTTCTACACACCCATTGGAAACCGGAACGGCCCTAAAAGTAACATGGGTCCTGAAAATAGTACTGATGAATTTTAGTTGCACCATTTTATCGAAAGTTCTAGTTCAGAATTTTCACTACAAATCGTTCTTGTACATCTAAAACACAACATTTTGAAGACTGCCGCTAGCAAAAACAGAGTCACCGCCCGAGGGCGGTGACAATAACCAACTCGCTAGCGAAACTGATTAATCAACTCATTGGAGTATGCAGTGTATAATCAATCAAATCCATATCATGGACACTCCAGAGAGAATTCGTTAGTTTTGGTAATTTCTGATTTTAACAGCAGTAAATATAAAACTCGCTCTGAGCTGATTTTTAATTAGGGGTTACAGATTAATTAACTTAAAATGAGTTCAAACAATTCTCACAATTTTGAGTTGTGAAAGACCCTAATTCATAGCTTAGGTTTCTGAATGGATTCGACGCATTCTGAGTTAAAATCAACTCACTGGAGTTTATACAGTTTGAAGATTAGAGTTCGAAACACTTGCAATTTTTGATGTTTGCGCTTTAATAAGCAAAATCGGATTGTTTGCATATGCAATCAGGAATTCGTCATTATTTAATATAGAGATAAAAACGCTGTCGATATGTATTGGAATTAATACAATTACCAAAAAATTGGCCCATGTATAGAATAGAGCTGAACAGTAGTATAAGCATATTTCTAAGCCTAAGCCTAAGCCTAAGGTTAAGCCTGAGCAAAAAATGTAGCCTAAACTTAAACGAACTCCATTATAGCCCCTCAGAAAAACGTTCCGGCCCTGTTCTATACATGGGCCAAAATTGTCGAATATTTGTTAACCACGTCGCAGTATACTGTAAATAGCGAGACATTCATTTTTACCGAAGCAAGTTGTGGACACAATTTATCTCTTTCCCACACTAAAGGGGGTTAGTAGACACTGCACTGTAAATTTAAACGAGTTGATTTTAACTCAGAATGAGTTGAATTACTCAGTCTGAGTTAGGACTATCAGAACTCAGAATTTTAAGTTGATTCAATTCAATTTGAGTTAATTAATCAATTTACCCAGAGTCAGAGTGAGTTATTGTTTACTGATGTTGATTCAGAAATAACCAACTCGCTAGATGAATTGATTAATCAGCTCATTGAAATTAACAGTATGTCAATTAGCAGGGTGCAACCGGAGATGAAAAATACCGGAGTCGGAGCCGCAGCCAGAGTTCAACGAAACTTGACGGAGCCGGAGTTGAGGCGAAATTAAGTAGTAAAAATGATGGTTAATTAGTTAATTTTAGCCAATATCAGCAATATGTTGCTAAGTTGTTTGGTTTTACGCTAATTTCATGGCGAAATTTCGGAAATTCTTTTTGAAAATTGTGACTAAAGTAAATCCATACGCGTTAAACAGATAAACTTTATAAAATTATGCAAAATTTAGCACCGAAGTTGCCGGAACCTCCGGCAAAAATTCCACCGAAGCCGGAGCAGTAGCCGGAGACCAATTTTCTGCCGGAGCCGGAGGCAGCCCTCCAGTAGAGTTTCTTCCGAGGGACTATGGACAATAAGGATGTCAGGACAAGTAAATATTTATGTCTAGAGCATATTCATTGTCTAAAAGTTCAGACAATGACATGCTGACATATCACACAGTGTATAAAGAGAGTGAGTCGGGACAACGCGGGCACCCAAAAGGGAGGGACATTTTTTTACATATGTGCGTGCATTTTAACGTGGATGACCCATTAGTTTTGTACCATATTAAGACGGACGATGCAACATGGAGAATTTGAATTTTGCATAAACTTGCAAACAACTGCACTTCCTTTAGCGAGAAAATAATTTGACCGACGTTTATTCTCTAATATGGTGAGGTCCAGTGGACCCTTCGTGTGCTACAAACACGGCTGGAGCAGCCACCCATTTAACACCCGTTTGGAGGCCCCCACCACTAAAGCGGACACGACCCGAACCGGTTGAAACAAAAACCGCCGAAGTTTTAAAATGTGTCTGGCTTCTCGCTCGATTAGCTCGCTACTTTGGGGGATGCTCACGCTATAGTACAGGGGGAACATCCACCCCTGTTTGCTCCGGCGCTGGCTATAAAATGCGTAGTATACTGAGATAAAATCGGTGTAAGATGAACTGGAGCAGTGATTACAAGAAGCGTTGTGGTTCCATTGACATTTTAGAAAATGTTATCAAAAACCTATAATCAGAAAAATATCAATGTAATTACCATAACAAACATAGCTATTAGCTAGCTTGTTATGCAAACTATAGTTGGTGTAGGTATAACAGATTTTTAAGCTTAGCGATTTGTGCAAGTATTGTTTAATATAACCAAAAATTCCAATGTCTGTGATGCAACACAGCGTATCGCTTTCACTAATGAGTAGTATGTTTAAGGGCTTGATTGAGTAAAATGGTGCCCCTATACCCTGCACCCTCTGAAAAGTAAACGCGTTTGTTGTTTAAGCAAGTTGAAAATGACGCTAAATTGCGCAGTTTACCAAAGCTGGTTTGCCACGGCAAGTTTACGAACATGACCTACGCAGCGATTCTCTTGAAGTGGGGACATTTTTCAACTTTTCTGTAAAACTGATTGCGTTGCGGTAGAACACCATAGCGTTGTACTGGCTTTGAATTTTAAACAAAAGTTTTATTAAACCACATTTTGGCTTAGGAATAAACTCATTCTTACTCTTTGGCTTAGGCTTAGGCTCAGGCTTAAACTTAGCTTAGGAATAGGCTTATAATACTGTTCCGCCCCTGTTCTTTACATTGGCCAAGTTTTTTATGTGACACTGAAGGGTCACAGTTTGTCCCATGTTGATTCGAAATGACAACGTTAAAATCATGACTGTCGTAAGTGTAGTACAACAGCCCGAATTTCACATGATACTGCGGAATTATTTAAATATTATATATTTCAAAATACAGCGGGTATCATTTCGATATTCGGTGGGATAGCGTACACTGCAAAAAATGGTGAGTCAAATTGACTATCTCCAAAGTAGGCTTTTCCGGACTACACAAACTGAGTCAAATTTAACTCCGATACGGTCGAAATTCAACTCACCCGAGTCGATCCAGTAAAAGTTGAATTTCACATTGGCTGAATCGAATTTGACTCACTGTGCCTAGTCCGGAAAAACCTATTTCGGAGAGAGCCAATTTGTCTCCCCAATTTTTGCCATACAACGTGACAGTTTGTCTAAGTATGTGTTACCTTAAGCTCCAAGTGCATTGCAAACATTATCGCAGACATATGATGATAACAAGCAACTACAGGTTTTTCGTTTTTGAATATGATATGGGATTTATAGCATACATAATGTTGCCCAATGCTCTATAAAATGGGTCTCGCATTAGGTTCCGTTGAAAGGTTTTACATTGGACATACCAATGCCTATATTAAATCCTCAATTGTATTCCAAAATTCGAAATTGTTTGTGTTCATTATATATCATTTTTCGTTTGCACATCAACATATGGATCGCTAGCGTGCAACAAGATTTAAAACCGGAGCCGGACATGAAGCGGCAGATAACGAAATTTGCCGAAGCCTGATGCGGGGTTCACGTTATAACTGGGGCAGCCTGGAACACGTTTTGTCGCTATGACTATAGCTGGTGACATTTTGTCTGACCGTTTATCCGCTATGAGATTCAAAAAATTTGAATTGTCTGCTATCCTGATGTGACATCTACTGTTTGTACTGCAATATCATATGATATTCCAAATATTGTCTGCGAGTATCATATGATATGTTTGAAAATGTCTGCAAAGTTGTGGTAAACTAGCTTGATTGTCCTGTGAATGTCCTATGATACTAGAATTTCAAATTTGAATTATTTGTACTTAGGAATATATTTTGGGAAAAACTTAGCGAGAAACAGAATCCTAGAAGGTAATTCGACTTGCGAAATCATTTAATGCTGCATTATCCGACATTTTACTGTTTTATTTAGCGTGCACAAATTAAATTGTCCTGTATAAATATCATATGATATTTAGTAGAATTTTGGAATATCATATGATATTCGCATAAATGTCCCGCAGTATCATATGACAAATGGTGATTTGTATACGATGATCGCTTGACATTAGTGATTTGTAAGCCAATGTCATGTGACATTCACATTTTGTCTACATATCCGCTATTCGGGTCACAAAATTTTATGTTGACGTCGAATCAGCATGGACAAAACGTGTTCCAAGCTGCCTCAGTTATAACGTGAACGCCGCATGAGGTTAACGCTTTCTCCCATGAATATATTAAATTTCATATGAGCTGCACTTTCAAGGTAAGATTCGATCCCCAGTCTCTCGTGTGGGAGGCGTTTACGATGACCGCTCAGCTATAGGAACTTAACGCTCGACCCGAGGGGCTCTCACGTCTTGTAGAGATTTTTCACTACACATATTTGTTAGAAATTTAGAATTGTTAAACTCTGCTCACAGTGTATTTGTTGCTTATTTATTGTTTGTATTTAGTTGCTCATATTATACTCTATGAGTTAACGGATTAATCCGGAGATGAGGCGCATTATGTGTTGAAAAGAATTCTTAATTTGCTAATTTTAGCAAATATCTGAAAGGTGTTATAATTTTTTCCTCAAAATTGTTCCAAAAGTTTAAGACAATCCACAACAAACAAACAAATTCTGTAAAATTATGGAAAATTTCGCTAATGAAATTGCTCAAACCTCCAGCAAATTTTTACTGGAGCCGGACGAAGGTCGATTTTTCTGCCGGAGTCGAAACCGGGACCCTCGTTGTACCCTGTGACTGTATGGTAGGTATTAAAACATGCTGACGATACGAACGGACAGTTGAACTTTTCTGTGATTTGATTTACTCTATTTTAGCTTTAATATCTTTTGATACGTATTTCGTGTGGCACATCTAGGCTAAAAGCGACTCAAGTCCAGTTCTTAACCCTTTCTCACATGAATATTTTCTATTTTCCGTTAGACCTACTTTTATGCTAGGATTCGAACTCCAGTGATTGGAGTGGGAGGCGTATACCATCATCACCACTCAGCTATACGAGCTTGACGCTCGAGCTCGAGGGGGCTCTCACGTCTTGTGGTGATTTAGTACTATGTATACGTGTTGCAATTGTTAAACACGATGCGGTATATACTATTTAACGTATATACACTGCGCTGAGTTGCCTACAGGCAACTCAATGTGAGAAGGGGTTATAGATAGTAAACTGAAAATTTTTCGCTTAACCCTTGCTCACATGAATATTTTCTATTTTCCGTTAGACTTACTTTTATGCTAGGATTCGAACTCCAGTGATTGGAGTGGAAGGCGTATACCATCACCACTCAGCTATAGGAGCTTGACGCTCGAGCCCGAGGGGGCTCTCACGTCTTGTGGTGATTTAGTACTATGTATACGTGTTGCAATTGTTAAACACGGTACGATATATACTATTTAACGTATATACACTGCGCTGAGTTGCCTACAGGCAACTCAATGTGAGAAGGGGTTAAGGATAAAACATACATTTACGACAAATGCTTAATTTGAAATATAGACCAATATATTCTTGATATATATATAAGCTTTATTAAGCGCGCAAAAATGCTTAGTAGGCTTTCAAAGCACGAGGTGGGATGACCGTTGCATTGGCTTTGCTGAAATAATAACGCTACCATTTTGTTAAATATTTCAAAAAAAATTTTCATGAAGCATGGCAAATTTACAGATAATAGCATAGCAGCCCAATATGCTTTAAAGTTTGCTACGAGTGGAAAATAAAATCTCTTATTGATGTATTTTTGCTTTCGATAGGTTCCAACTGGCAGGGACGTTACTCCTTTAGAATCACCCTAAAATTTAATTTTTGGAAAAGTTACGTTGCAAACTCCTTAATTATATAGAAGTCATTGGGTGGGTTTCGGTGCTAAAGCGGTAACAAAAGCATTCCGTGATTTCGAGCCATTTCAGGCCTGTTTTTTCGGCTTTTACTTATAAGGTTTGAAATTCCCGAACGATTGTTTCCATGTAAGGTCTGGACTGGTCAAAAACGGGAATTTTCGACCGATCCGAAGGCGGGTATAGTGTAGTTTCGGGTTGATCCTGGAACAGTTTTAATACAGGTATAGACACTCCTACGGCTTGTGCGAGTTTATACAACGCTGCTTTTCCTGTTTACTAGTAACGCACAAGTAATTAACACAAAATACTGAACACAAGCCCGTTAGATCCCTATTTCCAGTGATTATAGCTTTTGAACGAGGGCCATGCGGCCGAAAAGCATTACGGAAATTATGAGTGTTGGGAAAACTGCAATATGTAAGCGAAAGGGGAGCAAGATCTGTCAAACACAGCCTATGGGACCGCTACTTAAATCACGTCCGGGCACAATAATAACATCAACACACAAATTATAAGAATTGCAAGCAAACGTTTCCTAGGCCTAAAAATGACTATTTTGACTAATTAAAATATACTGATTCCGTGCTGATACTTTTTATTGTTCCGTCAAGGCAAGCACTAAGTTCCCTAAGCTATCCAATGCTAACGCTATGCTTTTACACAAAATGATGAAATCAGCTACGCACCTAAACTAGCTATATGATCGTAACTATACTCCCGAATCAATGAATAATGAATGAATCATGGAATCCACAGAATATAGCAAATAAGACACAATTGGGGCAGAATTGGCAGAAATGGAGGTGCGAAATGGAATGAGCACCTTGAAATTAGTAGGAAACTGGAAGGGGACGCCTGAAAACATGAAAATAGGTGTATATAAAATCACAAGAAATATGACATGTGGGAACAGACGCAGAAGGGTCAAAAGGGAAAGAATTTGCAGAAATGGAAATGCGCAATGCACAGAGCGCATAGAATTTAGTCAGACAATAGGGTTTTAGTACCTGAAAACATAATATGAAATATATGTAAAAATACACGTAACCGACATAAGTGAAAGTGACAGAACTAGGAACAAGTTTAACCAGAAGTTGGCAGGACAGTTAAAGCACAATTGTTTTACAAATGAGCAGATAATGTGGCAAGGTCAGAACTATACCGGTTATGTATAAATCACGATACTCTGACCGAGACTGAAACGACTGAGATTGCACACCAAGGGGAAACGACGTAGCTAGAGGTTGAGGAATGCCGAGGGTGAGCACCAGTGTGACACAGAGTGCACACTGGGGCCCCACCCGACATTCCATAATGTGAAACATCTATCTAGATGATGCATGTTACTTTAGATTAGTAGGAAATATTTTTCGTGTTTACTAGTGTCCCGGAGCTTCAAGTTAAACGTATCCGTGGTGTACATGCAAGTGCATTGCGCTATAAGTATGCTGGCCGATAGCATACAATCGATATATAGTCGACGAATAGGTAGTTGGAGAGGCGGGCTGCGTGGAGCAGTGGCTGAGCGTTCGCTTATGGATCCGCAGGCTTGAAGTTCAATCTCCGCTTTGCAGGTCCGCTTTTACAGTTGCTTAGTTAAAAGGTGCGAAGTCCCGGTTCCAACTTAGACTGACATGGGGGCTACCCGTGAGCGCAATGGTAAATTGCCGCGCTACGGGCAGATTGGGGCATGTAAACAGGTGAAACATGCTGCTCCATCACGTGTGCATGTAATATAGTGCAGTGCATCGTATGTATGTTAGCCGGCAGCATACGGTTGACATATAGTCGACGATAGAAGCAGTTGGACGGACGGGATACGTGGCGCAATAGTAGAGCGCTTGCCTCAGAATCCGTAGGTCGGTAGTTTGACACCACCGCATATCCCCAAAACGGTGACTGAAGTCCCGGTTCCTACCAATACTGACAGTGTTAAGTTTTGTATTTGTAGAATTTTCGATTTATGCAATATTATATCAATGCCACATTACGAAGGAATTGGATTAGTTGGTGATAAACACGCGGTGGTTTTAGATATAGGATCGGCATATACAAAGTATGCATAAAGTTTTTAGTTTATGCGATGGAAAGTTTTGCGTATTCTTACAGAACTATATGCCGTTATTGACAGGCAGTTGTTTGATGTCTATTCTGCTTTTTAGTACACTTTACCGTAACTTAATGGTGAAGCCATTCATTAAGTTATTCATTGTTCGTTTATTTCAGATGCGGTTTTGCTGGTGAAAACGGCCCAAGATGCATTATACCGTCGCAGATATATGACTGGAAATCTCGTGAAACAACGAATGTTGCTAATTTGACGATGAAGCGAGAGGAGCTTAAAGCTGTCTTGGTTAAATTTGTTCACGACTTGTATAGAAAGTATGTATTATTACGGTCTTACGCTAAGTTCTGCGATTTGCATCCCACCTAACTGGCTTCTCCACAGCTTGAAAATTTCCGCCGGGGGGCGTTTCCTGGGGTCCCCCAGGAAACTCCTGGGGGGCAGCTAATTTTGCTGGGGGGGGGCAGTTTTCCTGGGGGCCCCCAGATGATCTGGGGGGCAGGCTCAAAATTTTGCAAGCCGACTTTTTGGACCATTTTTTAATCTAGATCGCGTTTCCAACTCAACTGAAGATTACTCATCGCTCAACATGACAAAAATTCCTCGCAAACGCTAATAACAATAATTTTAACTAATATTACTGACAACTTTACCAGAAGTTGAAAGAAGCACAATTATATAAAATATAGATAATCTATAATTGAAACTGTGATTAACATATATTTTATATATTAGTCACAGCTTCAGTTTATCATAAGGCTCAGGCGGGTTGAACTTGTTGCTGCAAGGTACTTTCGAATGCTGTATGCCCTGAAACGGTCTTTATATAATTGTGCTTTTTTCAGTTCATTATTGAATTGTACTAGTTACTACCGGTATTTGTAACGCTATTAAAAAATTATGAGAACTCAGCGTAATAGAAAATCACATTTTGCCGAATGTCCGCCTCAAAAAAGTCCAGGTCTTTATGTTTTAACATTGAAAATTTTTGGCTTAGAAAAGTCCTTGGAGCCCCCCAGCAAAAAATTTGCTGGGGGGCATTTTGCTGGGGGGCGGCCGAAAATTCGCCGGGGGGTCTTTCCTGGGGCGGCAAAATTTTCGCCGAGGGGAAAATGAAAATTTAGAAAAGTGCTGGGGGGGCCCCCGCCCCTCCGCTGTGGAGAAGCCAACCTAACTATTCCGCATAATAATGGGTTTAGCTAGTTATGTTTCACCAAAACGACAATGTAACAACGATGTTTTCTAGGCACCTGTTAGTCAATTCAAGAGATAGAAGAGTTGTCGTGGTTGAAAGTGTGTTGTGTCCCACGGAATATCGTGAAACTTTGACACAAGTGTTGTTTAAACATTTTGAAGTAAGAATGATAAAAATGTACCTTATGTGTGGGCAACGTTATGCTTTAATTAATATGATTTATCATAAACAATAAGATGGGTTCAACTGATGGAAGGTTTAACTCGCACACTTTTTTGCATGGGTTAAAACTGGATGTTGTATATCTGGGTTCAGTGTTATGCATTGGGTAGTGTTTAGTTATGCTTACAACTAAGCACATATTCAAAAACAACTAGGATAAATAATAAACACAGATAAAATATATACGACATATGATCGAGATGAGAATGTACGTTTAATTCATACTGATGATGTATTTTCCCAAAGATGTAAGGAACTTAAAATTCATGTGACTGAAATCTTGATTGTGGGGTGAACCGTTGGGGAAAATTTTAAGTGAGGGTGGCTTTTTGTAAGTGGGCCCCCGGTAGCGAACCGCCAATATATAGTAGTTTACTTGGTCCTGCTCCATGTTTAAAAACGAGAAGTAGAATCCCTGGAAACCCGTTTTATTTTTTTGTTTTAAAGAATCATTTTTAATTTCTTAATGTAAATGTATGTTGTTTATTCGAAATACAAAATTTTTAAAAATTACCACCGTGTTTTGAACTTTCATAGCCTAAATGTGAGCTGGATATGCAATTGAACTATACGTATATATTTGTATCGCTTGTTTGAAATCAGTATAGCTGGAAAGGTCGCATTATGTTTTAGGTTCCATCATTAATATTTTTACCATCAGCTCTGTCATCGTGTTTTGCGATCGGAACACAAAATGTTCTTAATGTTGATATTGGATTCAATGAAACTGTCGTTATGCCAGTTTGTTTTGTTTGTTTGTGTTTGTTAATCACGTGTTAGCTGCAAGTATGAGAGTCTCAAACTTTTCCAAACAAAAGTTTTCACTGTTTGTTCGTATTTATTGGTCGGGGTTTTAAAAATTATATTGCAATATTGCTAAAACAGCGAAAAATTTATATCCAAAGTAAAAATTCAAAGAATGCAGTAGACATCAGTTTATTGTGAACGTTGAGCAGAAAAACGGGAACTTGTTTTTACTTACGCCTCGGTTTCAAAGATATTGATGCTCAGACAAATGAGACCAAGACTGAGATCAGCTAAATACGTAGACTTGCCGAGATCGATATGTTTATAGTTTTGTACATCCCTTTTACATTTGCAATCTATACGTACAGTATCCGGCTCCAAGCATAGCTTATACCTCTGTAAGAACCAGTACTGATAGTCTCACTAAACGGGAGATTTTTCAAAAGTCGAGACTAACACTACTTGAGTTTCGGAAATTTCCGAAACTTGAGACTAAGATTGAGACTTCCATTCCTAGTTAGCTGTGGGTTCTTTGGTGCCGTTAGCAGCCAGTTGAAGAACTTTATGTTTTTCGATTAGGTTGACTTTTGTGTCGCGATCAGAGTATACGTATAATATGAAACACTTTTTTGTCGCACGTAGCTCACATTAGACTCCAGAGGCTGAATGACATAAATTTAAAAATCATGGAATGGAAATCTAAATGCTGGTAACGTGCGGAGTTGCCAATAATTTAGTATATATAATGGATTCAGTAGATGGCATGGTGTATTAAAATGTTTATAGTTGCTTGCGATTGCGCAGCAGTTATAGTTTGATCCAGAATGTTAGCGTTCTGCAATTTGTTGCAGATATTTGAAGGTGTTCCTATGCTAAACTCATACGAAGCGGCGCCATTAGGTGCTAAAGCGGTCAACAGGTATTTAACGGGCGGTTTATGTGAATTTTTAATGTTTTTATATGACCAGCCTAAAGTTTTATTTGTGGTCATAAGTTGTTTATTTTGTAAAGGTTTGCGTAAACTAAAGAATTAATTTTCAAATACTTTAAATTGTAGGCAGTATTACGTATAGTAAACGTTGTTATGTTCCATTGTTTTTAAGGAGCGTAAGGGACTCGTTGATGTCTTGTAAAGTGTCGACCCGAGTGGGAAACATGCAAGTATCTGAGTGTCCAGGTAAGAAAACGTGGTTGCTTTTCCAGATTTTTTATCAGTTATGTGATGCTGATTTGGTGCTGGACGTGCTTTGAAATCCCAACTATATATTGCTTGTTGATGTTTGATACTGAGTTGGCAAGGTGCAAACGAAATCCCGGTTCTATGGCGAACATTTTGTCACATATAAGCAGCACAGAACGAAACACTCAAAGAAATATGTGGAGATGGAGCATACAAATGTATAAAATTGTGATTCCAAGTTTTATCCTGATTTTGATTTAATTCGGTTCGGTTTAATAGCACCCCGCGAGCTGAATATATGCTAACATTTTGGCAGTTTTTGTTATTTTTAGAGATTATAACGGATTCAATTGTTGAAGACATTAAAGGTACGTTATGTGGATAATAAAATATGTTAATTTAGTTGGTTTGCTGTTTAAATGATGTTAGTAATCGAATTGTGTCGATGTTGGCGTTTGAGTTAATTGCAAAATTGCAAAAAAGTTCAGTTGGCGGATTTTGAAAATTTAAATCGTGTCTACCTAAAAATTTCTAATGCTCAAAATTATTATGTTTAGTTAAATAATGTAAATTCGTTATGTTTTCAGTTTTTAGTATTGAAATTATGACTATTTTGTTTATTGTCGTCAAAGTTCCGGATGTAGGTGGCCTCTCTGAAATGTGGAACACGAAAAGGAATTTGACTTTCGAACGAATTTCTAATGGGACAAAAATTCTAGTGGAACTGTGGTGTCTATATAATTGCAATAAATTTTAGTAAGAACATGCTTTGTAACGCATATGGAACGAGGAAGAGCAATACAAGTTGCCAAACTAGACAGTGTTTGCAAGGCGAGTTTTTACACCATCAAATTTGATTGGGATGGCAGCGACATGACCAAAAATCGACCCAGGACATTAGTGATTTTACTACCTTTGTCAAAAAATTACACAAGTTCATAAAAGTATCGGTTTTGCGAATTTCTCATCACTCAGCAGTCGCAATAGCAGCATTGTTGTCAGTTATGTGTATAGCACCTATCGCCAGATGATGACAGGTTTTTAAACAAGCGAGCTATTGCAGTTCAAGTAGTCAAACTTCGCTCACAAGTAGCATCAATCAAATGCAACAATACGCAAACTTTTGAAATGCTCCATTGACTCGCTAGGAAATTTTTACGATTTATCGCCAACTGCTGGAAGTTGCTGCATACATTTGAGAATGTGTCCGCATCATTTTATTTGCATATATTTCTAACTTAAGCAGAAATATCGGTTTGCGTTAAAGATCTACAACAGAGAATAATAATATTTTGTTTATGTTGTTTTATTGTTTATTTTATTACAGACACTGGCTCCGCCACCAGACGTTGATTATCCGCTTGAAGGCGATAAAATCCTGAAAATTGACGGTAGCATTAGGTACGTAAAAGTTTGAAAACTGCAATTTAGCAATTGGTTTTATGTTTTCTAAATATCGTTGTTTTACAACATTTTCTCGGGTAAAACAAGAGACTCAATAAAAATGAAGATTGTTTCTGTATTTTGAATGCTTTTCCTGAATGTATTGTGTCAGACTCGTCGGTTTATGCATTTATTAGCATTAAAGCTACGTCTAATTATAAGTCACAATGCAAACGACTAGGCTAATCTTGTTCGAATTAGCAGTTTTTAATACATAAATCAGAAAGAAACTCGGACATACGCATTTGAAAATTGTTTTAAATTTTGTAATTTTACAGAGAATGTGCGTTTGAAGAGTTGTTTGAACCTGACGTTGACGGAAAGTGTTTACCGACGCTTGTGTTGGACTCTATTTTAAGGGTTAGTTCCATCAAGAGTGCATTATGTCTGTGTGGATAAGAGTATGCAGCTTCTGCGTTACCGCTCGGCAAAAATTGTACTAGAACGCGTTGCATTTTTCCCGACACCACATAAATTTGGGAGTGGGCAGATGTAGGTCGCACAGTTGAAAATAAGAGTATAAGGCGAGCAGCAGATCTGTTTGCAGTCTAGTTTACTGATGTAAGTTGAAAATAAATTGCAATTTTAAGTCTCGAAGCTCAAATTTAACAAGTTTGTAAACGTTAAAAATAGCAAACACACCCGTCCAAACGCAAAAAGGGGTGCCCCTGGTGTGTGAACGCGTGGTGCATCATGCATATAACTTATAATTTGGCGAAGTGTTGCACTCTATAATTATACACTCTTGGTTGTATTAACTGAAATGATCAAAGATTTATCAACAGCACAGAATGCATAAGACTATATTCGCAGCTATTTATTTCATGAACTTCGTATGAAATTTTATGGAAACTTCAATGGAATAACATTTCTAGATGGCGTCTTTGGAATAATTTCAGTGTCCTATTGATTTACGGCGCCCGTTGGCAGAATCGATATTGCTCACAGGTGGAACAGTGTTGATACCAGGGCTGATGGCCCGACTGAAGGCGGAGATGCTCGATTATTTAGCGAACAGTCCGTATTCCGACAAATTGCCGTTAAAACAAGTGAAATTCTACAAAGCTCCAGCAATTGCAAATTATACTGCATGGTTAGGAGGTTAGTTTCTATTGCAGTGATGCTGGTGTTTAGTTTCTGGCGGTTTCTCAGTATCGGATTCAAACATTTCTGACGGACGCTGTATATAGAAGTAAGAATAAATTCGTTACTGAAACACCAAACACAATTTTAGTAGTAAATCTTAACACGAAAAGTTTTGTAAAACTTAATATTAAACTATGCGGAAATAAACAAATGTGACTACGAAAATTAATATAGAGACGTAAAAGGTGTCGCTATACTTGCCGTGGGGCGAAATAAATTTCGCAATCGCCGCCGTCCGTCTCCGTGCGGTATCGTACGCGAATTGCGTAATGCGCAGGGCGGCAGGCAATACGCTTTCGATGCCATACGTTAATGAACGGGGCTGAGTGACAAGAAATTTTTGAGAAATACAACGCCGCCGTAAGTCTGTTTTCAGGAGCAATTTTTGGTGCTCTTGAGATTTTACCTCATCGATCGATTAGTCGAGATGATTATGTGAAAAATCCAGTAATACCTGATTGGACGACGTTTGAAGGCACTGCTGCCGGGGTCAATCATAGTTCAGAACAAAGGGGCTAAAGCGAAAGTCTCAGTAAAGTTGTGAGAAAACAGAATTAACAGAGCATTGGAAAGGATTTCTCTAGACATTCGGTTAAATTTAAATCCACTTTTTGGTGTGACGTTGTTTGAAATTAAGGCTTGGAAGTTGGGCCCGTGTAAAGATCAGGGGCGGGACGTTTTTCTGTGGGACTGCAATAGAGTAAGCTTAAGCTTTAGACTAATTTTTTGCTTGGCTTAGGCTTAGGTATAGGCTCATTCTTATGCTTAGGTTTAGGAATATGCATATAATACTATTCCGTCCCTGTTTTTTTACATTGTCCGGAAGTTGCAAAATTGTGGATTAGCTACCTGGCGTTTGTAAACGCTAGCCTGATGTAGCTAGAGCTTGCTCCAGTAAACGAAACCAATCAAGCATGATCTATGTTCTTTAGCCCACCAATAAAACTCATTCTTGAGCAGCATAAGAAAATAAAATTTGTTAGACTAACACGAAATGAATTTGTGGTTACGCGCTTCGCTTTTTTGCATTCCAGTTTTTGTGTTGTTGGGAATTGTTTATTCGTGGTGGTCGGTTTGTGATGGTTTTTAATGATTTGGATTTTATTGTTTTTGGCTCATTTTTGTTTTATCTGGTTTAGTTAACTGTTGGTTTTGCTCGAAAATACGTTCAAATATCAAAAAGAAGCGATTGAAAAGGTTTAGATACCTTGGGCACTAAGAAACATAGTGAAAGACCTAATTTTCAGGTATATGTTAATTATAGGGCCTCCCTACTTTGAGACAGGGGGGTTAGAATTAAGATTAGGCTAATGTTTAGGCTTTAAGCTTTAGTGGGCAGACCCGTATAGTTAACGTGTGTGCTTTTCACTTAGTGACTTCGACTTTTAGAATCTATATATTCTATTTGACCGGTAATTATTATTAATGAGGCCAATGTCACTTAATGGGCGTAACAGTAGATTAAGCGTATTCCTAAGCCTAAACCTAAGTGTTGCAAAAATGTGTTTCTAAGCCTAAGCCCAAGCAAAAAAATATAATCTAGAATTTGAACCTACTCTTTTATGGGCCCAACATAAACTTGGACACCCCTTGAAGTAACATGGGCCGTGAATGATATAAAAAACATGGAAAGATACTTGTGGAACGTACTGTATTGACCCGAATAAGAGGGGAGTAATAAGACCGGGGGTCCCCATTTTGAGTCCGAATCAATACGAGTCCGTATCCCTAATAAGAGTCTGTAAGCGGATAGAGTCCCTAAACCCTAATTAGAGTCCATAAATGCCAATTCACCCTAATTGTAGCGCATAAATGACTCCAGGACCAAGTAATTTAAGTTCGAATCTTCAAAGCGTACTTAAATTTTGAAAGTGCATTCCTAAGTATATCCTTGTATTACAACTCAAGCTAGTGACACAAGACAAATAAACGTTTAATTGAACGGATAATTGCAGCACCGGATATATATCAGTAACGAAGGGCGGCGGAGCGTCGGTTAAAAATAAATAACAGCCCGTAACCGAATAACAAGGGGGGTACCCTCTGGAGAGGCCAAATAAATATCAGCCCCCCTGTTATTCGGGTCACTACAGTAGTTTATTTATTTGTAATGAATTGTATTTCGTTTTGTACTTAAGTATTAACGTAGACACTGCTGTTTCTGCTGGATTCCGCTGAAAAGAATATTGCATTAAATATTTATTGCTTTAATTTTATTGAAAAATAAAATTCGTTTATTTTTTGGAGCAGAATTTTTATTCAAGTTTAAATATATTACCTGTAGAATACTAAAGATCTGAATTAATGCTTAGAATTCAGTGTCGTGTATGGCCCGGTAGCATTAGAAATGGACGGTATTTTTGTAGCAATGCGCAACTGAGTACGTTGTGTCAGGCGCTGCACAAAGTTCGGCTTCAGTACAAAGTCGGCCTACAGCTCTGGTGGTAAAATTTGTCGGAGGTTCCTGTGCCTGTGCCGTATCTGTTCATTTCTAATTTCGGGGCAATTTTGAAAGTAATTTGGCACAGATTTCTTCAAACAGGTTTTCAACGATTTATTGATAGTTTGTCATGCAACATTCTCTTTATGGCCCATATTACTATAAAGGCCGTCCCAATTTCCCGGGACAGAAATATACCCGGTGTGCATACTTATGCGTTTCTGTTTGCATATGCAGAGGCAGATTATTTACGTAAGATATATATGCATATATCTATATATAATATATATTGTATATTATATATGTACATATTATATATAATAAATATATAAATAATATATATATAATATATACATATAATAATATAAAATATATATCTATGTATATAATACATTGCTGTCCCGGGAAAATGGAACGGCCTTTAGGGTAACATTGGCCCTCTTTGTGATATAAGTTTCCTAGACCAATGACAAAATTTGTTAACCACCGGCATAAAGTTTTTCAACTTCAAGGATGGCATCCAACATTAATATATGTAACACAGAATATCCGACGTGCGTTGTTTTTGTTCCTACCCTACGCCAAAATTTTTGTAAGTTGCATACTCTATCTAAAGAGTAACCCCGTTTTGGTATTGTGAATTTGTTTGCGACCTTTTGTTAGAGTTGGTTAGTTCTGTTAGAGTTTCCTTATACTGCTTGTGGTTAAAGTCCCCCGTTTACTATATAAGCTGCAGAATTGCCAAAAATTCGGTAATATTATCAGAAGCACTTGGCTAAACGGGTTATGTTTGTAGCCCGATGATTATAGGGGCGTGCCTACTTAGACCTGAACCAAAGTATAGATATATTAATCTAAGGCCATTAAACACAAACGTAATCTTTTAATCCCAAACCAAATTCTAAACCATACCATCCCAAACCAAATTCTAAACCATACCAGTCTCGAGTCCATGGGTCTTCCATTGCCAAATGGAAACACCTGTAATCATGGTATTAACGTTTGTTAAACCTGTAAAAGTATAGTAAAGTACATACATTTTTCATTCCCACGGCGTATTAAAAGATCAGGGGTTAAACGTTTTTTGCGGAACTCCAAAGTATGTAAGGTTTAGAACTGCGCTGGGCTTTTTTTGACGTGCGACGCCATCCGTTACCCGTACGGCGCCGTCCGCCACCGTGCGGTATCGTATGCAAATAAAACTCACGTAGGCGTATACGGGTGACGGACGGCGCCGGACGTCAAGTATAGTGCAACCCTAAAGCTTTAGACTGTTTTTACATAGGTGTAGGTCATTTTTAATACGCTTAGAAATATAGACCAAAGAACAGAGGCGGGACAGTATTTATAAGCATATTCCTAAGCCTAAGCCAAAGCATAAACCTAAGCTTAAGAATAAGCATATTCCTAAGCCTAAGCCAAAGAAAAGGAAAAAATTAGTCTAAAGCTTAGCCCCTTCTCACATTGAGTTGCCTGTAGGCAACTCAGCGCAGTGCATATACGTTAAACAGTATATACCGCACCGTGTTTAACAATTGCAACACGTATACGTAGTACTAAATCACCACAAGACGTGAAAGCCCCCACGGGCTCGAGCGCCAAGCTCCTATAGCTGAGTGGTGATGGTATACGCCTCCCACTCCAGTCACTGGAGTTCGAATCCTAACATAAAAGTAGGTCTCAGGGGAAATAGAAAATATTCATGTGAGAAAGGGTTAAGCGAAAAATTTTCAGTTTACTATCTTTAAGCTTGCTCTATTCTAATCCCACAGAAAAACGTTCCGCCCCTGATCTTTGCACGGCCGAAATATGCTTTATTCTGCAGTTACGGCCCTGTTTTATACATTGCTCTTTCCGATTAATCAAATACAGATCTTCTATCTGTTGGTACTTCATTGTACTGGACTCACAGTTTTAAAGTATATTGAAACTCTATTGAAAATAGCAATAAAACTTGGTTTTATGCTATAAAACGAGAAGGCTTTATTCTAAGCTTTTGTTTAACCAATGCGATAAGTTTGGATGATTAACCTGTAAAGCATGCGTGTCTTTTATTATAGATTTGATAGCGAATGGGAAATAGAGCATACTATGAGCAACTAGATACAAAAATGCACGAGCAATACACACTGTGTGAGCAGTGTTTAACATTTATAACATATATGCGCGGTGCAAAATCTCCACAAGACGTGAGAGCCTACTCGGGCTCGAGCGTCAAGCTTCTATAGCTTAGTGGTCATCGTAAACGCCTCCCACCCGTGAGACTGGGGATCGAATCTTACCTTGAAATTACATCTCATATATAATTGAAAATATTCATGTGATAATGGGTTAAACGCGACGTTGAATGGACAACGAATCTTACCTTGAAATTACATCTCATATGAAATTGAAAATATTCATGTGAGAATGGGTTAAACGCGACGTTGAATGGACAACGAATCTTACCTTGAAATTACATCTCATATTAAATTGAAAATATTCATGTGAGAATGGGTTAAACGCGACGTTGAATGGACAACAGAGATATGATTCGTTATTCGTTCGGTTTTAGTTGAGATTTTACAGATGGTTTGCAGCTTTGACTGCTATTAGTTGGCCCAGGTTTAGATCAGAGCCGTAAAACAAACATATTCCAAAGCATAAGCCTATTGGCACATGTATAGAACAGGTCCGAACAGTAGCATAAGCATATTCTTAAGCCTAAGCCTAAGCGTATGGATGAGCCTATTACTAAGCCTAAGACTACGCATAAGCCTGAGCCTAAGCAAAAAATTAGTCTAAAGCTTAAACTGGCTGTATGGTAGCCCCTCCGCAAAACGATCGGCCCTGTTCTATACATGGGCCAGCCTATTAAGCATTGAGCAAAAAAATGGTCTGAAGCTTTTGCTTACTCTATTGCAGTACCGCAGAAAAATCGTCCACTCCTGATTAACATTTTATGTCGTAACAAGGAGGAATTTTGTCTGATTGCGAATTGGACTATAGTCCAAAGCGGAATTGCGATTTTGAGCTTCATGTTTTGCGCAGTAACAAAACATGTCAAATTTCAGATTTGGACTAGTCGAAGTAACCTATCAAAAACGTCCACTGCAAAAAATGGTGAGTTTAACTCTCTCCGAAATAGGCTTTTCTTGACTACACAAACTGAGTCAAAATTAAACCCCAAAATTGTTTGTTTGACTCGGGCGGCGTCGAATTTTGACTAAGTTTGTGTAGTCCCGAAAATCCTATTTCCGAGAGAGTCAATTTGTCTCATCATTTTTTGCAGTGAACGGTATTGTCAACATCTCTATGGTTTCGGTTGTTTTCAGATCACAACCTGTTTGGGTTATATAAATCTAAAGTTATTGGTCACGTTTAAGTCCCTGTCTCTGCACCTTTGCCAATGTTGCTTTGTTTGGTCTGGTTTTGAAAAATTAAATACAGGCAGCACAAGCGACATGATTGATCTTTCATTCTTGGTAGATTTGCTTGCCATGGTTTGGTTCTAACTTTAGCTGTTTTATTATTTGTATCATATTTTGTTTCAAATATTTTTAAACTTTTATTAGAAACTTTAAACATTCTAAGGTTGGTTTTTAACCCTCAGACTTTAGTTGGATTTGATAGCGTAATTTCAAAATTAAGTATCACATAAAATACAAAAGAATGCGGTGTTTTCTGTCATAGAGGAAGACAGACATTTTTTATACACCGTTTTGTTGATGGGAAATTAAATATAAAATCAAGACGCGTATTCTCAAATGTTTATAGCATCTGTCACCAGTTTGTTTGCGATATAGTTTTTAAACTGACAAACTCATGCAATTGCTGATCTTTAATAATTGGCCCAAAAATAAGACAAATCAAATTCGAAAAATGTGGTAATTTTTTTTAATTTTACCTTGGCACTCTCCAAAGATTTGCGATGACGACAAATGAGTTATTTAAACCATAAATCGTTAGCCAGACGTCTGACTGCGGCAAATTTAACTCCTTTTGTCTAAACCTCGTAAGTTGTGTCGAATCGTGTTGAGTTTGCGCACAAGGTAAATTCGGTTGAGTTGATTAATCAACTCAGAGAGCGAAGAGTTAATTCCGGGTAGGTTGATAAATTAACTCATAAGAGTTCAATCAATTCAGAATTCTGCGTTGTGAAAGACTTAATTCAGAGCTCAGACCCCTGAGTGAATTCAACTCATTCTAACTTAAAATCAACTCACTGGAATTTACAGTGTAACTTTCTGACATCTAAAATCTTTTGTATATATATCAAAGCTTGTACCTTTTAACCTTAAAGAAATTAAATTTTTTCAACAATTCAAATCATGATGTGTAATAATCAAAGGAGATCATGAGAAACACATATATGCAAAAAGTTTCAAAATCCAACGATTTTTGGGTACACGCAGGCTGGAGAATGCATAATCGAAATGACTCGAATATTCAACGGCTACAAACAAAACTAGCTATGTTATATTCGCAAATTTGCTGGATAAACTGCCGTTTAAACACAAATCACTTATGTTAGATCTTTGTTAACGTTATGAATATCAAAAAATCACATGAATACTCACATTAAAATATACAATACTACACTGTAAATTTTGATGAGTTGATTGGTCAACTCAGCGAGAGAATTAACTATTTTTGGCCAATTCTGAGATTTAATCCGGGGCAGTTGGTAAATTAACTCAGAATGAGTTCAATCAATTCAGAAATCTTATTTCTGAATCATCTAACTCAGCGCTCAGGCTTCAAAGTGGATTCAACTGGTTGTCACTTATAATCAACTCACTGCAATGTAAATTCCAATTAGTTGATTGATCTATTCAGCTAGGGAGTTGGTTATTTCTGAATATCAGTAAACATGAACTCACTCTGAGTTTAGTTGATTCTCACTCTAAGTTGAATTGACTTGTGGCGAGTTGATTAATTATTTCAGAATGAATTGAATCAACTCAAAATTCTGAGTTCTGATAGTCCTAACTTCACAATGAGTGATTCAACTCATTCTGAGTTAAAATCAATTCACTGAAATTTACAGTGTGGAATTTACAGTGTGGAATTTACAGTGTACATTATGTTTATATTATGTTCTGTACCAGAAATCGTTAAAATTTGATCAGACTAAAAAGTTGGTAAGAATATTTTGAAGAAGCCAATTCAATAAATATCACGTGATTATATTACATTTTATCGCCATTTATAATAAATTATCTAAATTATCAGTTCAGCGAAGCCAATGATTTCGTTTCAATAACTTTGAAAAAGAAATAATTTGACATTTTTATCGTTTACTGTCGTCAAACCAGGAAGTAAAATGGAAAGTTTCAATACCACCTTTTAAAGCTGGGAATAGCAATTATTGGGTTTGATGACTACGTTCATTACTTTGTTTTAGGTTACTAAACTGTGCCAGAAACGAATATGTAAAGTATCAAACAGGTTTTTTTTTAAATTGACGTATACGTGGGGGGATAAGTGGAATCTACACTCAAAATAATATTTCTGATATTTAAGAAAAAATTTCTTATATTTAAGAAACAGGATTCGCAAGGCGCACTTGAAAAGTATATATTTCTGTTATAACAAAAAAATTTTCCAAAAGAAAAATGTATGTTCGAAAAATTTAGACTGTTGCTTAATGTTTCAGGTCAAAAAATTTTGCTTGCTTGCTACGCTCGCACACGAAAAACTTTTACATAAAACATCCGCTTCCGAAATAAAATCCTGGATACGCAAGGAAGTGAATATCAAAAGTCAGAGTCAAATTCGACAGATTAGCAATTCGGCAGAGTCGATATTGGCTCTGGCGGAATCAAATTTGATTCAGTTTGTGTAGTCAGGAAAAGCCTATTTCGGAGAGAGTCAATTTGACTCATCATTTTTTGCAGTGTCGAGGTCACAGTGATTCAAATTGTTTTGTAAAAATTAATTTCAAAGGAAAGACATATATATACGTTGTCCAATTTCCTTCTACAGTTGTGCTGAAAGCTGTCTGTTCACATAGTAATATTTATATGAGAATCTAAATAAAAACCTTGCCGAGGTATTGGCATGGGGGGTTAGGATTACAATTTTTAGAGTATCCCCGTGAATATCAACCCGATAATTAACCAATCATATCAGAACGAGAGAGGGAGCCACAACGACATAGGAGGGTCAACACGACGGACGGGATCAGAACGAGGGGGGTCAGAACTAATTGCAAGACGAAAACTTATCCAAAACAAAAAATGATTCTACCGCCGTCAGCCAAAAACCAGATTGTCTGCTGCATCGATTCCTGCGGAATAAATAATAATTTTAAATTTTCTCACTAAATGTCAAAGCTTTTTGGTATGAGATTTTATTAACGGTGCGGACACTATTTTATACTCTTCTGCATACTAATCAGTCTGTATTTGTATGCACGGTCGTGTGAAACGATGACGGCTTGAATTTTATATGCGAGATGAACCAGATACTGGACGAAATGGCTAACACAAGTGAAATATTCATCTTTTCTACTTGGGGTTTAAAAAAGCTTGGACGTAGCCAAGATTCTGGTTGGATGTTAGCTACGTCAGTTTACGTACTTAAGCAGATATGCTTTTATTTGAAATCCGCCTATTGATAATTTTTCCTCAAACTACATTTTTTATAATATGGTATACGCGGAACGTTTTACGGCACTGACCTAGAGTAAGAATTGACCAAATTTAAAATTAAGGTTTAGGTTTAGGCACAGGCGTTGGCTTAGATTTAAGAAGCCGCTTACGCAAATGCTCAGCTAAACCTTTTTCTAAATTTGAGTCTAAGCCTTAGCCAAAGCTTAAGATTGTGCCGGAATTGTACATGAGGAAAGCTTTTAAGTGCGTCGCCAGAGAGGGAAATGGTTCAAGGGTCGAACCCGCTTTTGGGATTGTTGTGTATTGGTTTTTAGACCCGATTTCAGTTTGAAACACAAGAAATCCCCTGTTGAAAACTTTAAACAACGTAAAGCTCAATTTTCGAAGTCCTGGCTACGCTCATGCGGGATGTACAACTGTATTACTACACTGTAAATTCCATTGAGTTGGCTTTAACTCAGAATTAGTTGAATCATTAAAAGTTTGAGTTAGGACTATTAGAATTCAAAATTGTAAATTGATTGAAGTCAATCTGAGATAACTGATCCATTCACCGAAATTAAATCAACTGAGGGTGAAAATCAACTCAACTCAGAGTGATTTAATGCTTATTGTTATTTATTCAGAAATAACTAATTGGCTATCTGAGTTGAAACTCATTGGAATAGTGACCCGAATATGAGGGGGGACTAATGTTTATTTTTCCTCTCCAGAAGGTAGCCCCCTGTTGTTCGGTTACGGACTGTTATTAGTTTTAACCCACACTCCGCTTCCTTTTCGTTACTGATATGTATCCGGTACCGGTGTTATCCGTTGAATTAAACGATTATTTGTCTTGTGTCGATAGCTTGAGCGATAATGCAAAGTTACTCAAAGGAATGTAAGTAGTATCAAAATTTAAGTGCGCTTTAAAATTTTGAACTCACCTTTATTTGGTCCTGGAGTCATTTATGCGCTACAATTAGGGGTAATTGACATTTAAAGACTCTAATTAAGGTTTAGGGACTCTCTCCGCTTACGGACTCTCATTAGAGATACAGACTCCTATTGATTGGGACTCAAAATGGCGACCCCTTGTTATTACCCCCTTTTATTCGGTCGGGTAACTACCGTAGTGTGTATGGTGTAAAGTTTACAGATCTGTCGATCAAAACTCTTTAACTGCATCGGTAATCGTTCAGAAGGCGAAGGTTACAATATCCGATTTCGCTGGAATAAAGTTCACGTTTTTTTGTTTAATTTTCGAGATAAAATTGTGATGAACTCCTTAAGTTTGGCGTAAGTCTATTTTCGCCATACATCGTATAATTCGGTTTCATAAAATGGACCGGTTTATCCTATGTTTAATTGTACTTCAGTTTTCGTCGCCTCTCGAGGTTCTAACCTGGTCTAAAGTTTTGTTTTTCGAATCAGCGGAGCGAGTGAAAATATACTTTCTTTGCATATACACTGCAAAAAGGTTGTGTCAAATTGACTCTCTACGAAATAGGCTTTTCAGGACTACACAAACTGAGTCAAAATTCAACTCCGCCAGAGTCAAATTTGACTCAGTGAATCCTTTTGCAGTATACCAGTTAATCTACAGCTTGTAAAAGTTACTTTACAGGTTTTTTGTAAGAGATATACTATCATCCTTGTAAACGGCTCTGATAGTGAGCTTAGCATGCTAATTACGTGAGGGGATGACGATGCTAATTTTTTCAGGGACAAGCAAACATTTCACATTACTCTAAACAGCGAAGTTGAAACTTTTCTAGGGGGTAAACATATTTCCAGGCAGGCCTGTAGCCAGGTCGGTTCGAAAAAAATTCGCAAACAAAATGTAAGACGTGCGTATTATTTACGAAAAGATATGACTAATACTTTTCTAAAAGGGATATGCTTGATGGGGCCATTGTTACTTTTAGGGCCGTAACAGTAGATTAAGCGTATTCCTAAGACTAAGCCTAAGCCTAAGCGTTGCAAAAATGTGTTCCTAAGCCACGCCTAAGTCTAAGCCTAAGCCTAAGCAAAAAATGTAATCTACTATCTAAACTTACTCTTTTATAGACGTACCAATAACCTGGACGCCCTTTAAAGTAACATGGGCCCTGCTGGTGATAGGTGCTAGACACATTTGACAATTTTGAACCCAAAAAACAATCATACAATAAATATTTTTTTCAACGAACCTGGAAAAGTTTTACTCAAAAATAATCGTTCTTAGCTGAATAAACAAAAAAACCTCTGTCTGAACATATTTCAAGTTCATTAAGCAGCGAGAACTTAAATTTTAAAACTACTGTCATTTGGCGCTAAATTAGCCGTGTCTCGTGGTTCGTGATTCAAACGGACATTTGGGGGGGGCACGTATTCCCTTTTGAAATTTCAGAAAAAAAAACCAGAAAAAGGTATCATTTGAATACGTAAAATAATATGGCCAATGTTACTTTTAAGGGCGTAACCGTAGATTATGCGTATTCTTAAGGCTAAGCTTAAGCCTAAGCGTTGCAAAAATGTGTTTCTAATCCAAGCCTAAGCTTAAGCTTAAGTGTGGCAAAAAAGTGTTTCTAAGCCTAAGCCTAAGCCTAAGCTTAGCCTAAGCAAAAAATGTAACCTTAGAATCTAAACCTTTTCTTTTATAGAGCCACCAGAAACCTGGACGCCACTTAAAGTAACATCGGCCAATAATATACTGGTTCATTCATGAACAAAGTTACTCGGTCCCTGTGGTTACTTGTAAATTAAACTTTTACATAAAATTTATTTTTTATTATAAAATAAAAAATTCTGTCTGATTTAAGCGTATGGTTAAATAAAGTTTCACAATTTGGCATAAGTAAAAGTATGTTTCTAAGCCTAAGCCTAAAAGCGTAAATGACAGGTGAAGTGTATACAACATCCGAAAGCTTTTATCAAATTTGATACCAATTACCGTTTATTATATACAGCCGTTCAAATCATTGCCGGATTCGGAAATTTGTGACACCAGGTTGACGAATATATAACAATGAACCAACTCCACGAGCTAAGCGAGTCAATCACAAACGTAATTTTGTTGTTAAATCTTTACTGGCAAAGTTGCGTTTCTATATCTTGTTGGGTATTTTATTCCTGTGGGATGATGGTCTGCGTGCCCTCCACTTGGATACGCAAGTTGTTCAGATATAAACAGTATTGTATTAAACACAACGGTTCTCAATTGTGCAACTAAAAACTTAAGCATATCGACTGCATTTTACATTTTTGAAAAATCTTTACCCATCTGATTAGTTTACTTTCACTTCCGGCTCCGGCGTTGTGTTTTGACCTCCGGTTCCATCCTAGCGTACAGATCACATTTCTCCGTATGGTAACCTGTAATGTTTTCTTTTTGTCACTTTAAGTTACCACCGAATTTTACCTTGGAGGCGGTCAATTGCGTAGGCATGGCGATAACAAGACAAGCCAAACCCCCCATTTCGTTCTGTGACCTGGAGTTTTAATAACTTTATCAGTTGGTAAGTAAGAACTCGCCTTCAAAACTTTGGTCGATATAAAGAACGGGGGCAGAACAGTATTATAAGCATTTTCCTAAGCCAAAACTCAAGCCTAAGCCTAAGCCTAAGCGGAAGAATGAGCGTATTCTTAAGCCTAACCCTAAGCCTAAGCCTATAAGCCTAAGCGTAAGAACGAACATATTCCTAAGCCTAAGCCGGACCCTAAATTTTAAAGCCAACCAAAAAATTAGTCTATTTTCTAGTTCCTCAGAAAAACGTGCTGCCCCTGATCTTCGCATGGGCCAAAACATTTATGCAACGTGACCACGCTTTCAGCAATCCTGGCTAGACCCTAGGGGGGTTATGGGTTTTGTGGCAGTTCTATTTTCTTGTACCCGTCCATTATTTCTCTGGAGAACAATAAACTTACCTATAGGCAGTGAAAAAAAAACTGCGTCTATAAAGCTCACAGTATATATAATTGAAGTTTAATCGAGGTAATTTTGCCAAATTTCGGCTTGAAATGCGGAAACGCACGCCGTGAGACTATAAATATTAATTTTGAATAATTTTTGCAATTATGCATAACTTGCACCATGCGTACTTGAGAAATTAGTGCCCGGGCATGTAGCCAAGTGTTGGCACGGAGGGGGAATGGGGTTCAGCTATTCTGAATACATTTCGCCCCCCTCTAAAAAATTGTTAACCTTGCTTGTAAGTCATTAAAAATCCTTGTATGCCCCTTCTAAAAGGTTTTGGCCCGCTCCACCCCCCAGCAAGGTTAGCTGGCTATGGGTCTGTGGATACCACCAGAATGTTGGATTGAGGGTGTACATTCAGGGTTGAACAGGGACAATTTATCATTCAACTTTGTCAAAGTTAATGTGCGATGACTCATATATAAGTAGGAAAGAGGTAATAAGAATTCACGGCCATAGGAGTCTATTTCCCTAATTGTAGTGACTAAGTGGATAGAGTCCAAAATTACTAATTAGTCCATAAACGTCAATTATTCAATATTTTGTACATACGTCCGGGACCAAATACACTTCATTACAGATTCAGTACTCAAACTATAGAATCTACGACAATTCGTCGCCGACAACTTGTCATTGTCGCCCAACAGTGGCCTTAACCTTTGAACAAAGCATAATCTTCGGCGTAAGCCTAAAGCAACGAATTGTTGAGTCGATGAAATTTCGGATTACAAATTGCCGAATGACGAGTTATTAGGCTACAAAGAGTCGTGATAACAATGTTACCAATATTCATAACACAGCATACTGTCAGTGTACTTTGCAACATGATGCTTAATAGGATTTATTTGCTCCAGGGATTTTTCAATAGTCACATGATTTAGGATTAACAAATCAAAGGAAGCCAGTGTCAGATCTGTACGGATAAGCATCGGCTTAAAATCACACGTTAATAAGACCATCTTGTACTGCTGATTCAAAAAAACCTCGTGTGCCACACCCATTAGACTGATTAAAGTCAAAAACACAGAACGTATATCACGGACGTATAGTGAGGAATTCAGTTCGAGAGGGTTAATTTCACGTACAGAAATATCTTTTTACCTTTAGAAACCAAAAGGTTATTCGAAAGCTTGTTAAAATGTACGTTTCTTGTCTTTGCAGAACTTTTGGGTGGAGCCGACATTTCATGAAACCCTCGTGTCGGAGGTATATTTTGTATGGTTGAATCTGATGTTAGCTGTTTAACAGTGATAAATGACGTTTTCACGCTAAAATTGTATCAAATAATATTGCAGATATTGGCTAAAATTAACTAATTACCCATCATTTTTTACTACCTAATTTCGCTTTACCTCCGGCTCCGGCAAGTTTTGTTGACCTCCGGCCCCGGTTCCGGTATTTTTCACCTCCGGTTGTACGCTGCTGACTACTGAACACGTTCGTGGACAACGCTGCCCATCAGTGCAGAACGTAAATACATCTTTAAAGTCAAACCGTACGGTACTGTCTGGTAGAATATCATCGCATTTGCGCTGTTGTTTACTCAAAATGCTTTATCAACAGTGAACGCATTTTCCATCCAGCGACGGATCCACAAATTTCTGACAGAGCGTACGGGCAGACAAAACATTATGAAACGCAATTTTTACTGTATGTAATATATGTGTCAATTTTCTGAAGGCAAACAGTTGTAGGGACCTTACCTTTTTATCACAATTTTTTGACAGGAAGAGCCGTACGCCCACCCCTGCCACCATCTGGATCGGCTAATATAAAGAACAGGAGTGGAACAGCAGCATATTCCTAAGCCTAAGCCTAAGCCAAGCAAAAAATAGTCAAAGCTTAAGCTTACTTTTTTTTGTCCACAGAAAAACATTCCGCCCCTGATCTTTAAATAGGCCGAAATTACTAATACACAATGTTGTTTTTATAGTAGTGACTTGCGGTCTAAAGATTAATAACTTTCTATAAGCGTTTTGATATCATTTGAGGGCGCAAACTTTCATATCGTACCTTGGGGTTTTGTATTCCAATAATAGTTTCTTGATACTTTTGCTGCTAACAACAATCACCTGCTCTCGTTTTGAACGTAAACACTGTTTCTTTGGTATGCGAATTGGTATACACAGCAGTCCGCATGGGAGGGGGGGTTAAAATGGTTGCGTCTTTCAAATTAGGACCATGGGCCCATGTATAGAATATGGCCGGAACAGTAGTATAAGCATATTTCTAAGCCTAAGCCTAAGCGTATGGATGAGTCTATTCCTAAGCCTAAGGCTAAGCTTAAGCCTAAGCCTAAGCAAAAGAATTAGTCTAAAGCTTAACTGACTCTATTATAGCCCCTCCAGAAAACGATCCGGCCCTGTTCTTTACATAGGCTGGACCATGGACTGGCTTGAGTAATTATGTTGTTTTAGTTTTTTTATCGCTGTTCTTACGAAATGTTTGCTGTATTTTCAGCTGTTATTCTCAAATGAATATATTAATATCAGTTTAAATTTTATTAAATGTCAATATTACAAATATTATTACACGTTCTCGTTTATCATTTGCTACCCACAACTATTGCCGACGGTGAAATAAATTTCCACCCAGAAATTTCAGACCATCAAAGTTCATCAAGAGGGGGTGGACTTTCAACAGCGTTAGACGATGACCCCCCGGTTCATCGTTCCAACAACTGTATGCCAGATCGAACGATTATAGATCGGCTTAAAATAGCGAACGAATCGCATTACAATAAACACAAAGTCCCGTCGAGTTCAGGGGTCACAGTTGCAGTCCGTGTCCAAGTTCAATCCATATCGCAAATCTCTGAAATTACTCAAGATTTCGTTGTCGATTTGTATGTTCATGAATTTTGGCGAGACCCAGCGTTAGCGTACGCTCATATGAAACCGTGTAAACCGAATATTTCGCTGGATCAAGAGTTGTATAAACATTTGTGGACTCCAAATACGTGTTTTATTAATTCAAAAGATGCAGGTATACACGAATCGCCGTTCAAAAATATATTTCTCATGATTTATCCAGATGGTAGAATATGGACGTTTTATCGAGTTCAACTTACCGGTAAATAGTTTCATATAAACAACAGGTTCAAGTTTTACAAGTTCAGCCTAAAATGTGAATCACAGTGTAAGCGACTATCTAAGCATGAGCATAACCGTTTCTCACATGAATATTTTCAATTTTATTCTGAGATATAATTTCAAGCTGTAATTCGCACCACAATTTCACATCACTTATAAGGTTGTTTACCTCACAATTTTTCACCTGAGAAATTTTTTGGATTAAAAACAATTTTTCGCGCACAATTTTTCTTGTAATAAAATGATAAGGTCCCTACTTTACAATTTTTGCGTTTCATATCATATGCCAGCCCACCCTCTCCGTCAAAAATTTTTGGATCCACATTTCAGTGTATTTCTTTTTATATTTCGTTGCTCAAAGAGCATACTCTATGAGAGAAAGGGTCAAGTCTAAGTACTACTTACTGAAAGGTGAAGGCAAAGTCTTATTAAAGCATGGATAACGGTTTGTCCAGCCAAAATTGAGCCGTTTTTCGGTGTTGACCCTGGCCAAATCAAATTCCCACTTTAAAACATTCCAGAGTCGCAAATATGTGTGACTTAGGCATACAGGAACGGGTACCTCAAAGATATAGGCATTTCGTTGACACCCATAAAGACCGGTCTAAGCTATTGTTTCTTGTTGAAAGTTAAAATATTAATGCAAAAAAAGCTCTGGCTTCTTGTTTGTTTCGCTCGCTATGCTTTTTTAAACGACTCTACATTTGACCCTGCATTGCCTATCAATTTGTACCCTTTCATCGCTTTTGGGTTATCTGCTGCTCCGATGCTTGACACCCCTTGAAAAAAATCATTCCTGTATCTCTGCGTTCATCAGCCTTAGCCTAAAAGTCAAAGCGTAAAACCCTGTTCTAGGAAAACTATACCATGCCCTTAAACGGCACATGTTACTTTAAGGGGCGTCCAGGTTTTTGGTCTATAAAAGAATAGGTATAGATTCTAGATTATATTTTTTGCTTAGGCTTAGGCTTAGGAACGCACATTTGCAACGCTTAGGCTTAGGATTACGCTTAATCTACTGTTACGCCCCTAAAAGTAACATTGGCCCTTTCAACAATATTCATAATACTGATGTTTAACGCAGGGCCTTGTGATATGAGGCTTGAAAATTTTCCGTGGGACGCTCAATCCTGCTCGTTGACATTCGAGTCGTTTTCCTACAACGTTGAAGAAGTCCGAATGCGTTGGACGGCAAAATCTCCAGTTGCAATTGAGCGTCGAAAACGATGGCTGCCCGATTTCTACCTGTCCGATATAACACCGACTCGAGTTGAAGCGGTACCGTTTTTAAGGGTTCCGCTATACTCGCCGCGTGCCGCCGGATGCCGCCGCTGTGCCGCACGTGTTTATTTCAGGCTTAGGCTTTAGGCTTAGGCTTAGGCGTAGGCTTAGGCTTAGGCTGAGGCTGAGGCTGAGGCGTAGGCTTAGGCTTAGGCGTAGGCTTAGGCTTAGGCGTAGGCTTAGGCTTAGACTTAGGCTTAGGCTTAGGCGTAGGCTTAGGCTTAGGCTTAGGCTTGGGCGTAGGCTTAGGCTTAGGCGTAGGCTTAGGCTTAGGCTTAGACTTAGACTTAGGCGTAGGCTTAGACTTAGGCTTAGGCTTAGGCTAAGGCTGAGGCGTAGGCTTAGGCTTAGGCGTAGGCTTAGGCGTAGGCTTAGGCTTAGGCGTAGGCTTGTGGCGTAGGCTTAGGCGTAGGCTTAGGCGTAGGCTTAGGCTTAGGCTTGGGCTTGGGCTTAGGCGTCGGCGTAGGCTTAGGCTTAGGCTTAGGCTTAGGCTTAGGCTTAGGCTTAGGCTTAGGCGTAGGCTTAGGCTTAGGCTTCGGCTTCGGCTTAGTGTTAAAAATTTTCGAACGGCATTAAATAGATTTTGTTTGTGTTTTTGTTAACAACAAATAGCAGCGCGTGGCCGGCGTCCGGTACAGTAAAGCATAGCGCAACCCTTACTGTTGAAGCGTTTATATAATCAGAAAGGTGGGTCGACAAATTTCTCAATGAGAGAAACCGAGCAGTAAACAGTGACAACAACTCGCGAGCAAAGTGAGTACGAAGCCAAATGCAATTTTAGCTTAACAATGAAATTTTCTTTTGATCCTTGTTTGGGGGGCTTAGGACTGGATGAACCACTGCTCGGCTTGCATTCGTCACTGTTCATAACTTGTGCCCATTTTCTCAATTGTGTGTCTCTACGTATCAGCGAATGGCGCCAGGTCTTGAAACCTTTGATTAGGCAAATACTCTTAATTTAGAAATTCAGCGCATTCTGGCGCATTCAATTTGCATTACTTCGATACTGAACTTCTACACATCAAAAAAGCTGAGTCAAATTGACTCTCTCCGAAATTGGCTCTACAGGACTACACAAATTGAGTCAAAATGCGACTCCGCCAGAGTCAAATTTGACTCCTTGACGCTGGCGGAGTCGAATTTGACTCAATTTGTATAGCGCATGATTATATGACAATTGTTATTATTCTATTTGCAGTTATACCCGGCCGGATGGTGGGACGAAATGACGCTAACGTTTTATTTTGAACGCCGCGCTGGGTGGTACATAATGCAAGCGTACATTCCAACTTATCTGACCATTTTCATCTCGTGGATATCATTCGCGCTGGGCACGAAAGCGATACCTTCACGGACTATGATTGGCGTCAATGCATTGCTTGCGCTTACATTTCAATTTGGAAGTATTTTACGAAATTTACCCCGCGTTAGCTATGTGAAAGCCATCGGTAAGTTCAAAAGTGATTTGAAACGATTTCAAGGGTTATGGTATATTTGCGATGGGTAATGTTACTTTTTATTGCCGTAGATTAAACATATTTCTATTAAGCTTACTGTAGTGACCTAAATAAGAGGGGGACCGGGCCCGTAGCACAAGGTGGGGCAGGGGGTTTCAGCCACCCTGGAAAAATTTTGTACACTAGAAAGTTTTCAACCTTGTTTGCAATTCATTGAAAACCCTTGAATGCCCGTGCTGAAACTTTTTAGCACCTTTTAGCAAGGCGAGCTGGCTACAGGACTGGGGGGACTGATATTTATTTGGCTTCTTCAGAGCGTACCACCTGTTATTCGGTTACGGACTGTTATTTATTTTTAACTCGTTTTTCGTCACGCTTCGTTACTGATAAATATCCGGTATTGCAACTATTCGTTCAATTAAACGTTTATATGTCTTGTATCAAAGGTTTGAGCGATAAAGCTGAGTTATCCTTCGGATCGTAATTTCAAAAGTTAAGTAAGCTTTAAAGTTTTGAACTGAACATTATTTTGTCCTGTAGTCATTTATGCACTACAATTAGGGATAATTGACATTTATGGACTCTAATTAGGGTTTAGGGACTCTATCCGCTTGCGGACTCTTATTAGGGATACGAACTCCAATTGATTTGGACTCAATATGCCCCCACTCTTATTGCCTCCCTCTTATTCGGGTCACTACAGTAAGTCTAAGCGTTGAGAAAAGCCTAAGTGCTGAAAAAGAAAAGCGTAGTACAGTCAAGTAAATACATTAGTCGCATGCCAAAGTTTGATAGATTACAAATTTAGCATTCAGGCATACTAACCTTGGTCAAATTGAAATTCTAGACTATTGGTAAATCCTCAATATAAAGCAAAACGAGTACTTTCTTGTTCTCACAATGACTGACATTTGGCGTTTATCTGTTTTTGCTCGAAAATTTTGTATTTACTTAAGTCGGCGACCTAATAACTAATTACTTAAGTCAAATACAGAAGTGCGATTTCAGAAACCCAGCCAATATTTCATAAATATCAGACAATTTATTTTGTGTGTATTTAATCGCGACTGAGAGTTGTATTTTTAGATGTTTGGATGCTTGTCGGCATGACATTTGTGTTTTCATCGTTGCTCGAATTGGCGATAATCGGATGGTTAACGAACAAAATTGAAGTTCGAGAATCGATTCGTGAACGAATTCGCTCCGAACGACTTCAAGCAGCGTCAGCAGCGACTGCAACGGACGAGTCTGTATTCAGTGACGCAGGCGGCCGTGTTTTAAGCACAAAAAGTTGTACAAATCATAGTGTAAACGATCAATTTCTGCTTGGACCCTTCACTGATACAAGAGAAAGTTTTACTGAACGCAGTGGTGTTTCTCAAGTTATGCTGTTAAGCGAAGAACATCATCAGTATGGACGCAAATCGTTTGAAGTGGTATTCATTTTTGTATGGCTTACAGCTTAATTTAGTGCCAGTATTTATTAAATGTGTAGCATCAAGAGTGGATAATACAAGAGTGCGCAAATCTTGGGAGTCCACATGGCACAAAATGTACCACACTGTGAATTTCAATGAGTTAAATAATCAACTCAAGTAGTGAGCTAGTTGTTTCTGAGTTAATAACAATATGCATTAGCGCACTCTGAGTTGAGCTGATTTTCACTCTCAGTTGATATGATTCCGGTTAAGTTTATCAGTTAACTCAAAATGAGTTGAATCAACTCACAAATCTGAGTTCTGATAGTTTTAACTCAGACTGAGTAATTCAATTCACTCTGAGCTAAAATCAACTCACTGCAATTTACAGTGCACTGGGCGTTGCGGTTTTGGCCAACTCCCCTTTGTTTAAAGGGGGTCGTTGTCACATGGAATAACCGCAAATTAAGCGGAGCATTTTTGTTGCCGGATACATAAAGTGTCATGGTTCGCACAGGTCGTACCCACCTCTAAATATAGGGGGGAACGGCAAAAACGCAACGCGTGCCGGGTACATCCGTTTCTACACAGAATGTACCCACACTTGCTTTACTGTTGTTGAAGTATGCATCATCCACTCTTGGTAGCCACTAATCACCTGTTTGCGATAGGTTTTCATTGTTTACAAACTGTTACAGATACAAATATCGAAATTTTCACAATAGGACTAATCAAATTCAAAAAATGTGCCAAACGTTTGGCAGTTGACCACCGATCGTTGGTTTAAAAGATATAAAACCTAAACGCCAACTGGTGATATTTGCTACACACATTTCAAAATATGAGCCAAGAACTGAGTATTGTGCTTTTTTTTGTTTACACAGGCGCGTAGCCGTCAATTATTGCTTTCAGCAGGTCGCAATTTGGTATATTATATTGCCGTATTCAGATTGTGCCGGTGTAGAGAGAGCCCGAAAAATTTCCAGCAGCAAAGGCATACAATACTTGACCAGAATAAGAAAGGTGTTTATTAGACAGGTGCCCATTTTGATACCCAATCAATAATAGTTTGTATCCCTAATAAAGGTCCGTTAGTGGATAGGGTTTATAAGTCTTAGAGTACATAACAGCGACGGAAACAGACAAGTTCCCTTCAGACAACCTGCATAAACTTTATTAAATCCAGAAGAACATTTACGGACATGACAATGGAAAAAAGGCGTTGGAGCATCTCAGTTCTGTCCTAAAGAAAAAATACAAACGACAATGGTGGTTGTCCAACTTAACCGAATAACAGGGGTACCCTCTAAAGGGGCAAAATAAACAATCATTCACCCTCCTTATTATTCGGGTCACAAAACAGCAAGGATTTCATGCGACCGCCAGTGAGGTTGAGTGTTTTCTAGGGAGAGAATTTTTTGGCCAATGTAAAGAACAGGGGCGGAACAGTGTAATAAGCATATTCCTGAGCCTAAGCCTAAGCCTAAGTGTAAAAATGAACATATTCCTAAACCTAAGCCTAATCCTGTGTTTAAGCCAAGCGAAAAAATTACTGTAAAAAGCTTAAGCTATGTCAGTTCCAGTCCCACAGAAAAACGTTCCGCCACTGATCTTTACATGGGCCAATTTTCTCAGATAGCTGAGCCGCTTGGCCCCGAGCTAGCTACGGCTCCACACTGTAGCCAATAAAGCTATAAGCACTGAAACCTGTTGCTAATTTCAATGTTTGCGTCTTATAACTTTCGACCCAATCAATGCTGAGGTTCAAAAATTTTAGCACAAATTGTAGCAAATAATTAACCCTACTTGTGTGTCAATTTTAACATTCACAATTGCAGTAGTTCGTCAGTTTGAAACGCCTATCGCTAACTGGTAATAGATGCTACACACATTTGACAATATTGGATTAATATTTTAGGCAACATGTCGTTCCGGATCGACCGGAGCGCTGGACACACGATGGAGCAACAACACAAATCGAGGAGGATATTCAAGGCGCCGGCACCGGATATGTCATATGGACTGTATATGCTCAGGCAGCTTTGTATGCAAATTAAACTTATGTCGCAACTTTGTCCCGGAAAAAATCGACCAACTCGCTTCAGTACTTTTTCCGACACTTTTTGTTATTTTTAACCTTTTCTACTGGGCGTATTATATGTCAAGGACCCCGTCATTCAGCGCTTTGACTGCTGGGGGTTGATGTTCGTCGTTCAAGGGGGGTTAGGAAACATTTGCATTTGAGGGGCGCGCATCAAGGTTGCATTTTGTACGCAGATCCATATCTGATTGTCGGATATATCACTTTTGCAACGGCATCAGCGGTCAATCCACGATTTTCCATCAGGGGATGATCCTTTGAGTTCCAAAATTTCAGACAACTTTATTGCGCGTTTATAGCAAATTAACACATTGCGAGCTTCAGGTGGATCATTTGAATTCCAAAATCTTCACCACCGATGATCCGGTCGGGATACGTATACTTCCTCCATGGTCCATTGATCCGCAACTAAGACATATGTATTGATATAGCGTCGACGATAAAACGTTGTTTGAACAGCGGGCTGCGTGGCACAGTGGTCGGGGTATTCGTTTAACGAATTTCATGCCGTGAGTTCGAAACCCGATCTGTACTCTTTTTTCCAGCTGCGTAGTTTAAAAAGGTGTCAAGTTTCCGGTCGGTCTTATCAAAAAGCTGATATGTTGAAATAAAAGTTCAGTTGCGGAACACTTTTTTAACTTGAACCTGTACGGATCTTTGAGCCGTCCGGTCAACCCAGAAAGGTACCCACCCACGTTTCCGACTGACCCCCCACAGGTATTTACCACGGCACCTCTGTTTCGTTCCAATTGAGAATGGCTTAAATTTTGTCTAATGTTTACGATTGTCTTGGCCCATATTAATTACAAGTAACTAATTACTAAGCCTAAACCTAAGCTTAAACTTAACTATAAACCTAATTGTAGCCTAATAATATACTCATAACCCTCATCCTAAAGCTTATAAGCTTGAACCAAAAGCGTTCCAGTCTCTAAATCGGTCTCCTTGTCTTTGATTGGACTGTCAACTATAATTTAACATGAACCTGGGCCATTGTGTCCAATCATTGCCATGAATGAATTTAGGCCAATGATCGTACAGCAACGAGACTTGAATACGGTAAAATTTCGGGGGTGAAATTTACATTAAAATTTTTCAGAATTTTCCATACAACGTTTATTTTGGGTCATACAAGTGCAGTTAGTGTTGCGCTGTACCCGCTGGACGCACCCGTGAGCCGTCGTACGCCGGCCTGCGCCACCAAATTGATTTTGGTCTGCACGCGGCGACGTCCGGCGGCGAACGGCAGCGTCCGGTACAGTTCAAGTATCGCGTAAAAAACACTTTACTGTATAATAAATTCGGTTAAAATGATATTTAAATTCATTCAACAGCATAATCGTCTTTGTCCACTGTATAATTCGTTCGTTTTATGTTGTACCATGATTTGAATTTCGCAATCCCAGGTTTCAGCTCACGATACGTAATTGGTACAAGACATAAAATCGTAAGCATGCCCTTAAATAATCAAAAATGTATAAACTAAATATTGGGGTCAGGGCCACAATTACGGGAGTGGCGGACGGGGTTCGCCGGACGCAGTTACGGAAATCTTTGCCCTACCCCCAGCAGAAACTTTTTTCTACTACGTCCAATGAATATACTACGAAGATTGACTCATGTAAAGAGTAGGTGCGGAACGTTTTTCTGCAGTACAGCAATAAAGTAAGCTTAAAACTTTAGACTAATTTTTCCGCTGGGATTAGGCTTAGGCTTACGAATATGCTCATTATTACGCTTAGGCTTAAGCTTAGGCTTACGAAGGGTTAAGAACATGCTTATAATACTGTTCCGCCGCTGATGTTTACATTGGTCCGAAAAGGTTTTACAGCGCTCTTATGTTCATACCCACTTCTGTAATGGCTATTCATGTTGGTTGGTGTGGTTCAATGATTCAGCTTATCAGCAGAATCTTAGTAAATCAATTATTGTGAAAAATTAAACCTTTAAGATATTTCGGCCAACGTATTGACAACGGAGATAGCAGCAGTATAAGCATATTTATAAGCCTATGCGTCACAATGCGCTTATACCTAAGCCTAATCAAAAATTAGCCTAAAGCTTAAGCTTACTCTATTGCGGTCCCACAGGAAAACATTCCGCCCCAGATCTTCTCATGGGCCAGTCTTCGTAACATAAAATTCTTTGGACTCTGTTGAACAATTTTTTTGTGCTGGGGGGAGGGCAAACATTTTCGTAGCAGTGGCGGCGAACCCCTCCGCCAGCTGCCGTAGTTGTGGCCCTGACCCCAATATTTAGTTTATACATTTTTACTGATTTATAAGACAAAGAAAATTCAATGTTTCGATATGTTTTCTATGTTTTACCAACTGTAAGTAGGTATGTTGAAGTAAAACATCACTACATTGAAATCAAATTATGCACCAAACCATTTCATTTTAAAGCAACAAGCAAACTCTCAGCTACCCAGTTCTTTAGTTCGTAGAACCAAGAATGGATGATCACTCCAACAAGAGTATGCAACTGGGTACATTCTGTGTATTAAAGAATGTACCCGGCACGCGTTGCGTTTTTGGCCTACCCCCCTCGTTTGGGGGGGGGTCAATTTTATGTTCATTTTACACGTGTATCCACCAGCCAACACCGAAAATATAATCGGACCACATTTTAGTATACATACTAGCACATGAATTTCAACATCGATGGAGATTTCGACCCCCCCCCCAAATAGGGGGGTAAGCCAAAAATGCAACGCGCGCTGGGTACATTTTTTCTACATAGAATGTACCCAGTTGCATACTCTTGTTAAGGGGTATCATACACTCTTGGTAGAACATATAATAGCGCATATTTTACTTAGATTTGTGTTGTTTTAACCAGGAATGAACACTCTCATAAGACTGGTAAGGGAACTCGAATGTTTTTTTCACCACAAAATAACCGGATATCCGTTTCCGTAATAAAATACTGGAAATTCTGTTATTTTTATAGTCATTTTCTGCTGTACAAGGCTTTAGGGTCGCGCTATACATGTCGTGTGGCGACATCTATCACTGCCCGCCGTCGTCCGTCACCATACGGAATCGTACGCGCGTGGGTGACGGACGGCGCCGGACGTCAACAACCGTATAGTGTAACCCCAAAAAATCATTTAGTTTTTAATATACGAGGCAACTGTTTGATTTTAAAGTAAAAATAACAAAATATACTGAAAACCGTAAAAATTGTGCGTTTTTGGTGTAAAATTTTTGAAAACCCAGCAAATACTTGCATACATCATTTGTATTGGCAGAAAAATACATTTTTTACTTTTGCTATACTTCAGTATTCGTTTTCCGTTTCCGTTATTTGTACTATTCGTTTACATTTTTTTCCACCTTCATCCGATGCTGAACGATAAAAACGGGTTTTAGTCAACTCGTGATTTCGGTCACCCCTAACTCCTATTAATGTTTTTTGTTCAACACTTACCATGACGACAAAAACAATAAACACGGCTTTCCAGTCGTATTTTTCGTCCATTATTGGAACGAGAAGCTGAAATGAGGATATAAACCAAGGGTCGATAATGACTAAGAGTGTGCAGCTGAATCCAATATTCCGTGAAAACGATATGTTTCAGTGCGCGATGCGTTTTTGTCCGACCCCCTCATTCGGAGAGTGGTAGTTAACGATTGAAAGTATACGGGGGTACAACGTTACAATATTCGAATGTTTCAACATATGAAATTGAGAGAATTGTTCAATTTTAGATTGTTTTTTATTTAAGCTATAGGCTTTGAGGTTTGACTCTTATTTTGGCCCATGTATAGAACAGAGCCAGAACAATAGTATAAGCATATTCCTAAGCCTAAGCTTAAGCCTAAGCCTAAGCGTATGGATGAGCCTATTTCTAAGCCTAAGCGTAAGCCTAAGCCTAAGCAAAAAATAGTCTAAAGCTTAAGCTGACTCCATTATAGCCCTTCCGGAAAATGATCTGGCCCTGTTCTATACGTGGGCCCTTATTTTTGCGCTTAGGTTTGGGTTTAAAAATATGCTTAATCTAAAAGTTACGGCCCTAAAAGTAACATTGGCCCGTTAAAATTGTTAATTGGCAAAATTAGACCAAAACTAGCCATACAACGTCGTGTAATTGCGATGAGCGTATAATATGTTTGTCAGTTTCTTCTTGCAGCGAGTATTTTTATCGCAGTTCAATTTGCATTTGGTCTATTGAAAAGCAAAAAAATACACTAGAAAGCGGAAAAATGGTTTAATTTTGCACAAAATCGTATCAAAAATACCTGTCCAATACCGGCACCAATACTTCCGGTTCCGTCCATAATTCCAGCAACCGATGCAATCGCTTCTGCGTTATCCTCAATCATTGGATTTCGGCCGAGATCCGCACATAAAACTGCTAAAACGGTGATAAGTCAATTGTACTGTGAACAGCGGCAACAATTTTTTGCCATTTCACGTTTCGTCTACTATAAAGTTTAAGCTTGAGCATAAACCTAAACGTAAGCCTAATCTTGTACCTAAACCTTATTGCGATGAGCGTATAATATGTTTGGCTCATGTTACTTTAAGGGGCGTCCAGGTTTCAGGTGGGTCTATAAAAATGTAGGATTAGATTCTATATTACATTTTTTGCTTATGCTTAGGCTTAGGCGTAGGCATATGGTTTTGCAACGCTTAAGTTTAGCCTTAGGCTTAGGAATACGCTTGATCTACTGTTACGCCCGTTAAAGTAACATTGGCCTTTAAAATATTATACAATCAAAACAAGTACTTTCGAGGGGGTACTTTTTTACGTTCCAATCAAATGGGTTGCAATGTGCAGCAATTGATTATTGTGAAAGGGAAAATGTGGGACAGCGTACAGTCCTGCTTAGGGTCTCTTGAAATTCGATGGTGGTCGGAGAATTTAATGCAAAGAAATTTCTGCCTTTTATTTCCGTTTGTGGTGGAAGTTCGATTCCTGAAAATGCTTTGTTGTTATGGGAGTAGTCAGCATTTGGAAAACAGTTTGTCAGGGATACATCTTATAAACATTTCGGCCCATGTACACAACAGGGCCGGAACGTTGTCCTGCAGGGCTGTAATAGTGTTTCGGCTTAGGTTTAGGAAAAGGCTCATCCTTACGCTTAGACTTAGGCTTTAAGCTTAGGTTTAAGATTAGGAATATGCTTATACCGCTGTTCCGGACCTGTTCTATACATAGGGCAAAATTTCGAAGAGGGTAAGTCTTGTGTTGAAAACTGAAACCGTGTCAGATACCTCAGTACAAAAATGCCAAGCTAGGATAGCATAATTTGGCCAATGTTACTTTGTAGGGGAGTAACAGTAGATTAAGCGTATTCCTAAGCCTACGCCTACGCGTTGCAAAAATGTGTTCCTATGCCTAAACCTAAGTCTAAGCCTAAGCCTGAGCAAAAAATCTAATCTAGAATCTAAACTTACTCTTTTATAGACCCACTAGAAACCTGGATGCCCCTAAAAGTAACATGTGCCAGTGTTTGAGCGCTACTATGCTTTCGCTGTACTCCTGCTTATTGTCCTGGGAGAGCAAAACGCGTTAACATTATGCAAACACTCAATTCATTTTATTGTATTAACCTTTTCTCGCATGAATATTTTTTAATTTATTTTAAATGTAATTTTTGAAGCTGGCGTTCAACCGCTGGATTTGGGGGCCAGATGCGTTTACCATCGCAGCTGACCAACGGCGCCGCACGTCAACAAAAGTATAGCGCAACCATAAGTTGTTAAACACTGAGCAGTGTGCATTTCTTCTAACACATATGCGCAGCCCAAAATCTCTACAAGACGTGAGAGACCCCTCGGACTCGAGCGTCAAGCTCCTATAGCTGAGTGGTCATCGTAAACGCCTCCCACCCGAGAGACTAGGGATCGAATCTTACATTGAAAGTGCATCTCATATGAAATTGAAAATATTCATGTGAGAAAGGGTTAAAAGCAAAATAAAACTGCACTATTGCACGACCCACAACAAAAAAACCACATTAAAGTTTCCGTATATATTTCAGTATCAACCGATAAATCCTTCTGAAAACTAGACTCGTATTCTCAAATGCGTGTAGCATTTATCATCACTTTAGCGATCGGTTTTCAAACTGACTAAATATCTGCAATTGTTGATCTCAAAATTGCTACAGAAATAGGCTAAATCACGAAACGCATTGTGCTAAATTTCGAACCTCCCTGTATGCATGTTCTAAAGTTTAAGGATCTATCAACAACTGATGACAGGTGCTACATACATTTGAGAATATTGGCACTAAATTTAGGACACCTAAGCCATATTTGAAAATTGGAATATTTCATTTGTGAGAGCGAATAGTGTATATTTTTTAGAAATATATACAGATAATGGATCATCCACGTTATAACGTTTACGATAAGGTGGATGATCCACGTAAGTTGCACGATTTATATTACTGGATAGCAGATTTGCTGGTCCGCCAATAAAAAATCCCGTTATTGACATCATGCATTCTTGAACCGCATACGCAGAAGATGCAGCTAAAACAGTATTAACCATGCACAAAAAAGTATTTGCAGATTAATTAATAAACGTATTTTCAACGACAAAACTGAAAATTTTCTGTCACATTTAAGACAATTTTTCTAAAAATAACACGAAAACGTTTATATAATATTTTCTTCAATACAACGATTTTCAGACTATGTTTCAAAACTTTTTTCAAAAACTTTTCTGTTATAAACAGAAATACTTTTCAAGTACACCTTGCTGATCATATTTCTTTAATATAAGAAATTTTTCTTAAATATCAGAAATATTATTATGCGTAAAATTTTACAAAAAAAGCCCAAATATTTTTCGTTTTTAGTCATCAAATAAAAGATACGCATGTAAGTTTTGAAATTAATTGAGTTAAACATTAAAACAAGAATCAGTTAATATTGCGTTAATAGTGAAATTTTGAAACTGAATACCTGCCCAGGGTCATGGTGTATACGGATAGTAAAAATAACGGAAACGAAAATGGAAACGGAAAACGGATATCGAAGTAGTATAAAAAGTTTCAAAAATGTTTTATTTTTCTGCCAACACAATTGATGCGTGAAAATATCCGTCAGATTTTCTAAAATTTTAAACAAAAAACCGCAAGATACATTGGAATTTATAAGATTGTGAATGAATTTCGTAATTTTTATTTCATTTCGAACACTGTAGCATATCTGCAACAGAAAATTGCCGAGATATAGGTACACGTGATATTTATAACTAATTTTCAGCGTACAAATACCAGAATTTCATCAATTCTATCACTGAAACGAAAACGAAAACAAATATCCGGTTACATCCTGCCCAGGATATAAAAAATTTTGCACAATCTTAGTTTCACCTATGAAACATCAACTATTATTATATGCGAAAAAATAGTTAAATTAAGTAATGACTAATTGTTTTGCGTTTATGTTGTTCGACCACACGATCCCACTACCAAAATCCAACAAAGCCGAACTCAGATAAACACAAGGCTCTAAATTCAATATTAAATCCTGTGTGTCTTAGTTGAATTTAACGAGAACAAAAGCTGATTTCAATTTCTTCATGTTTACGTATGTTTAAACGATATTTCGGCCAACGTAAAGATCAGGGGCAGAACGTTTTTCTGCTGACCGCAATAGAATAAAATTAAGCTTTAGACTAATTTTTTGTTTCTTAGGTTTTGGGGATATGCTTATTAACTAATACTGTAGTGACCCGAATAAGAGGGGGGTGATTAGAGGAGGTTCTCATTTTGAGACCCAATCAATAGGAGTCCGTATCCCTAATATGAGTTCGTACGCGGAAAGAGTCTCTCAACCTTAATTAGAGTCCATTGCTGTCAATTATTACTAATTGTAGCGCATAAATGACTCCAGAAGCAAATAACGTTGAGTTCGAAACTTAAACCGTGCTTAAGTTTTGAAAGTAACATTCCAAAGTGTAACTTTGCATTATCGCTGAAGCTTTTGCTGCAAGTTTGAGTCTCGATCAATAAGAGTCCGTATCCCTAATAGAATCGATAACCCTAAACCCTAATTAGAGTCCATAAATGACAATTATCCCTAATTGTAGGGCATAAATGGCTGGAGGACAAAATAAACTTAAGTTCGAAACTTTAAAGTGTACGTAAGTTTTGAAAGTACATTCCTAAGTAACCTTGCATTATTGCTCAAGCTTTTGATCAAGACAAAAACGTTTAATTCAACGGATAGTGTAACGAAGGACGGCTGAGGGCGGATTAAAAATAAATAACAGTCCGTAACCGAATAACAATTGGGGTTCCCTCTGGAGAGGCCAAATAAATATCAGTCCCCCCTCTTATTCGGGTCACTACAGTATTTCTAAAATATAATATTAAACATTCGAATTAATTGTAATACCAAATAAAAACTACCTGAGTAACCCAAAATGGAGCCAACCGAAGCGAACAGCATCACTACAATTACAACTGAACGAACTTTGAGTCGATCCTAGAACTCGTACACAGTCAATTCTAAACAAGGGGGTCGGCCAAAAACGCAACTCCCGGTGGTACATTTTGTACCATGCGGGACCTCAAGAGTTGCACACTCTTGTCATGATCCACTCTTGGTTAAACCAAAAGTCGCTAATGACTCTTTTTACAACAGTGTACAACTGGGTACATTCTGTGTACAAAAGAATGTACCTGGCACCCGTTGCGTTTATGGCCTACCGCCTTCCTCCCCAGCTGGGCACAACTTGTACAAAATATGGCTCGGTACGGATACGGCATCAAAAATGCTCCGCTTAACGCGCGGTGGTACTTTGTATACCACACATATTTTTTAGAAGTTGCACACTCTTATCATCGTCTCTTGCATGGTCAAACCATCTCAGAATTTTGAGTTCTGAAAGTTCTAATTCAGGATCGGGTGATTGAACTCATTCGAGACCAAAATCAATTCACTGAAATAGTTGCAGTGTAACAAAAAGCGTTCGCTGTATATTCCGGTGTCAATCGGATTCCGTTTTGATAATTTGATCGCTGCATACTTTCGTTTCTGGTGTTTTTACTATCCGGTTACTGCCTTATATATGACATTATAATATGAAAAATGCACAAAAATATATATTTGACTATGAATATCCTTCGATCCAATATTTCAACCACAGTTGAAGCAAACTATAAACGTTTTACCAGAAACGAATCTGGTGACATCAAATCAAATTTCGATATATTGAACCAAATCGTTTATATATTTTTTGAGTCATATATTTATACGCCGTTCATATAATTTTAAAGTCTGCCACAAAATGTGTCATAAGGTACGGTTTAATCCTACCGTAAGACACATTTTGTGACAGGTTTTAAAATTATATTGTGAACGGCGTATTACAGCGCATACTGAATTAAGAATGTACGTGTATGAATTAGAAATCTGGAGTCAAAATATCAAAAAAAAAACTGACTTTCCGAAATTATTCCTGCAACAAATCCACCTGACATATAAAAAATATACCGTATAAGACAATTTGAATTATGTCACATATTTTGCGAAATGTCTACAGTAGACCGCACACCACCGCACGCCTCTGAATACAACTTTGTCTATATTTTTGTTAGCAACGCATAGCGGCGGACGGCAGTTCGCAGCGGCGACCGGTATAGTAAATTATAGCCCAACTCTAAGCGTTAAGTAATGCTACCGAAAACAAAAATGGTATGGAACAAATAGCAATGAAACTGAAGGACAGTTATATCAAAATATCTATACGATTTTAGCCAAAGAATGGACTGAAAGGCGTAGCCAGGAATTCATCTTAGGAGGCGTTCACTGCGTCTAAAACTGCTTTACGAGTAAGCGAGCGTAGTGAACGAGTCAAATATTTGACCTTTGCAAGTAACTGTAAGCGTGTCAGAGTGCCTGTTTTGAGAATTTCCGGAAACTTTGGTAAACATATCTCCCTGTTTCCCAGAGTTCAGACTGGAACTAGATTTTGTCGGAAGCGGAATCTCGGAATTAAATTTTTCTGTCGGAACCGGAATCGGAATCAAGTTTTAGTAATTCTATTAAAAAGTTAAAGGTGTATGACATTTTGCTTTTGTTGCAGTATGCCTGTTTCCGTTAATGTTCACAGTTTCAGCAAAAATTGTTCATAAAGCTGACGGAATACACGTAACAACTCGGAATATTTACTACGAAAAAACCAACAGAAAATTGCAAATAAACCATAAAAAACGAAACATGCAAAATCTAACTTCAATCATCTTAAAAACTCATAACCGAAAAATTAGAATTCCGTCATCGGAACAGCAGTCAGCCGGAATCGGAATCGGAAGTCAAATTTTGGCGGAATTTTAGCCGGAATCGGAATTCCGATGGAACCCTGCTATTTCCCAACTATGGGGGTTGCTTACTAAGCCTAAACCTAAGAAAAACGTAAAACTTGCCTGCAATACCTCCCCAATCGTACCATGTCGATAACTGATCCGCAACAGCTGGTTTAATATTAAGCTCTTGATTCAGGTAATACGGTAACCAAAAGAAAAACGAATAATTGACAAATTTCAGACAAGCGTACGCCAGTGCGCACTGAAATTTACAGCCAATTACCAGTAATTCACTCGTTTTCAAATAATTGAAACGTTTATTTTTCTAATTTCAGTTATGTTTTGTGTTGTTTAAAAAGAATTTTAATTCGAAAATATTACAAATAGACCTAATGTATATAACTGGGCCATTACAGTAGTATAAGCGTATTCCTATGCCGAAGCCTAAACGCAAGAATGAGCTCATACCTAAGACTGAGTCTAAGCAAAAAATTTAGTCTTCAGCTTATGTTTACTCTGTTGCAGTTTCAGTGAATACGTTCCGTCACTGATATTTGCATGGGCCTGAAATATAGTGTCGCTTACTGAATATAAATCTTTTTAGCTAATTTGAAGAACAAAAACGTATCGTAAGCTTAAAGTATTAGCTTTTAGGCTTAAGTTCAGATAAAGATTAGAATTTTAGGAAAACGTTAAACTTGAACGCAAGGTTAATTTTAGGTTCCGAATTAAGTTTTTTAAAAGTATATTATATGCATTGGCTATTAATGGCTTAGTAATTTTAAACTTGAATGCGAGCAATAATATTTCATTTGTCAACATACCACAATAACACCTGGCAGTAATAGAACTCGAATGAAACTAAGCGCTTTGGGCCTAACAGGTTCTGGTTTCTTCCAGCCGTTTTCAGACAAATTAGCTAAAATCAAAATGAATTTTTTATGAAAAAGTAAAACAGTAAAAAAATTTTGGTACATTTTCACTTGGCTGAATTTACGCTTCGCACGAAGGGAAATTACAACAAAAGGTCCGTGATACTTTAAAGGGCGTCCAGGTTTCTGGTGGGTCTATAAAAGAGTAGGTTTAGATTCTAGATGGTGGTTCTATAAAAGAGTAGGTTTAGATTCTAGATGGTAGGTCTATAAAAGAGTAGGTTTAGATTCTAGATGGTGGGTCTATAAAAGAGTAGGTTTAGATTCTACATGGTGGGTCTATAAAAGAGTAGGTTTAGGTTGTAGATTAGATTTTTTTGCTTAGGCGTAGGCCTAGGCTTAGGCTTGGAAGACATTTTTGCAACGCTTAGGCTTAGGCTTAGGCTAGGAACACGCTTAATCTACTGTTACGCCCATAAAAGTAACATTGCTCTAACAAACTTACGTACCAGAAACTCGTCGAGCCGGATATACAGAACAGGCCAAACGGTTTAGGATGACGGTATACTTATCGTGCGTCGCCGTCCGTCGCCGTCTGTTCTGTTGCCAAAACGTCCGTCACCGTCCGTCACCATACGGCATCGTACGTGAGTAATTCACGTACGATACCACAAGGTGACATACTGTGACCGACGGCACCGGACGGCGCCTCGCGACAAACGTACGGTAAGGGCCGGTGACGGACGGCGCCGGATATTATCAAAAGTATAGTGCCACCTTTCATTACAACTCACGTTCAGTGTCGCTTTGAAAATTGTCTGGATCCGGTAATCCTGAGACAAGAATAACAAGGATATTTTATTTCAAGTCAAAATTTTTCTTTTTTAATCTGTTAGAACTAAAAAAACTAAAAGAAAGTTTAGGCGACATCAGACAGAAATTATGCAAACTTTATAGCTCTGCCCCCTATCAGCCATAAGTAAATCTTACTGGCTTGAGAATGAATTGATATTAACTTTAGTTTAAAATTCTGAAAACCTGCTCTTTGTAAAATTAAAATTATTACTAGACCATCGTTATTTTAGAAGCGCACAAGCAGCATAAGCATATACGTAAGCCTTCGCGTCGGCGAAAACATAAATCTATAACTAAGCTAAAGCTTTGGCCCAAGCAAAAACTAGATGAAAGCGGGACGCCCTATTTTCAAATGTGTGTAGCGCCTATCATCAGTTCGTAATAGGTCTTGTAACTTTTGAACCAGCGAATACTGACGCTTCAAATTAAGCATATTTTTCGCGTATGATTTTCTCTACTGCTGTACCTATTTTAAGTTCAATAACAACAATAATTTGTGAGGTTAAAAAGCTATTACTAACTGATGATAGTTGCTATACACATTTGAGAATGTGGGTCCTTAAGTTTATTCTATTGTAGCGTCGCCGAAAAACAGTAATCCCTCTTTGCTAACATTGTTACATCAATAGTTCTGATGCCTATCACCGTTGCCAAATCATTCATGTTCACTAGTATGCGGTTTTTTCACCTTCGAGACAGCGTCTTTAACGGGCACAACGACAAAAAACGTATTTGGAGGCCGGGACACTTGGCCCACACTCATTGCACGCCGTAGACAGCCAATTGTACTTACCAACGTCTCTGGGAGCCGACACCAGTGTGAAGAAAGTTACAGTTCCTCCGGCAAATAGCGTTGATCCGGCTACTAAGAATGTGAACTGAAAATTCTACGGTCAGATTTATAAGCCCTATTCACATCTGTACGTTTTGTTTGAAAAAATAGCCCATCAGAATAAAACTTTGGCTCTTTATAAACATTAAAATCATTCAGTATAGCAGCAGTTTAAAATCGGCAATTGTTTAATAATTTTTTGTTCACAAATATAATGGTATACGTGTAAATATAGGGGCCTACCTGCTAAGCCTAAAACCGGTGCCGTAGCAGGCAGGGCTGGGCGCTCTCCCCAAATTCCAGAGCGGTGGCCCCAAACTCGCGAGCGAAACGAGCAGGAAGCCATGCGCATTTTAAAATTTAAGCGGTTTTTGTTTCATCCGGTTACGATGGGGCCCCCTTAGTGGTGGGGGCCCTTCAAATGGGGGGTATGGAAAGTGGCTGTTCCGGCCCTGCCTGAAACTAAGCCTTAACCTAAGCTTAATCCCTCGTGTCCCCCTGTCCTTCCGCGGCGAATCCTCTAAACGTGGGTCAGTATAAACTACTGCACAGAAGTATTTTTTAATTTCAATCAAATGAAAAATTAACTAAAAATCTTCACTAAATTTAAATTAGAGTTAAACCGGCACACGTGTCTTGCATTAGCGATAAACCTTACTTCATATCCGTATTTGAGAAAATACGCCGCTAAATACGAACCGATAATGTTGCCTACAGACGCGTTTGCGCTCCACAAACCAAGAATTGCCCCGCGACTGGAAAAAAACGTTAAAACGTGTGGCCAATGTAAAGAACAGGGGCGGAACAGTATTATAAGCATATTCCTAAGCCTTAGCTTAAGCCTAAGCCTAAGCCTAATGCGGCGTTCACGTTATAACTGAGGCAGCTTGGAACACGTTTTGTCCATGCTGATTCGACGTCAACATAAAATTTTGTGACCCGAATAGCGGATATGTAGACAAAATGTGAATGTCACATGACATTGGCTTACAAATCACTAATGTCAAGCGATCATCGTATACAAATCACCATTTGTCAACTGATACTGCGGGACATTTATGCGAATATCATATGATATTCCAAAATTCTACTAAATATCATATGATATTTATACAGGACAATTTAATTTGTGCACGCTAAATAAAACAGTAAAATGTCGGATAATGCAGCATTAAATGATTTCGCAAGTCGAATTACCTTCTAGGATTCTATTTCTCGCTAAGTTTTTCCCAAAATATATTCCTAAGTACAAATAATTCAAATTTGAAATTCTAGTATCATAGGACATTCACAGGACAATCAAGCTAGTTTACCACAACTTTGCAGACATTTTCAAACATATCATATGATACTCGCAGACAATATTTGGAATATCATATGATATTGCAGTACAAACAGTAGATGTCACTTCAGGATAGCAGACAATTCAAATTTTTTGAATCTCATAGCGGATAAACGGTCAGACAAAATGTCACCAGCTATAGTCATAGCGACAAAACGTGTTCCAGGCTGCCCCAGTTATAACGTGAACCCCGCATAAGCGTAAGAATAAGCAATATTCGTAAGCCTAAGCGTAAGAATAAACATATTCGTAAGCCTAAGCGTAAGAATAAACATATTTGTAAGCCTAAGCGTATGAATAAACATATTCGTAAGCCTAAGCGTAAGAATAAGCAATATTCGTAAGCCTAAGCGTAAAAATAAACATATTCGTAAGCCTAAGCGTAAGCCTAAGCCGAGCAAAAAAGTAGTCTAAAGTTTAAGCTTACTCTTTTCTAGTACAATAGAAAAACGTTCCGCCCCTGATCTTTACATGGGTTAAACGTATAAAGACCCTGCTGTGTTACGAAAAAATTGTTTGAGAACAGGACTGCATATAAGCGGGAGCTGGGGGATATATTTTATCCGTAATTCCTGAAATCTGTCGAAATCGCACTTATAAAATACAACAGAAGACAAGTATACCAGTAATTTTTGGATTTCGGTACATGGCAGTACGGTAACGCCACAGTGTGTAAGAAGTGCTTATCTTCTTAACCCTTTATCACATGAACATTTTCTATTTCCCTGAGACCTACTTTTATGCTAGGATTCGAACTCCAGTGACTGGAGTGGGAGGCGTATACCATCACCACTCAGCTATAGGAGCTTGACGCTCGAGCCCGAGGGTGGTTTCACGTCTTGTTGAGATTGAGTACTATGTATATGTGTTGCAATTGTTAAACACGGTGCGATATATTATTTAACTTATATACACTTCGCTGAGTTGCCCATAGTCAACTTTATGTGAGAAGGGGTTAATCTGCCAAGTTGTCGTACATACCCTTTGTGTACCCGGTGATGTAAGCCCAACTATTTTTGCTAAATTAAAATTTGGACCAAAAATAGCATAAGTTTGATATGCTAAAGAATGAAAACATAAGTTAAAACATACCTGCCTTTGCTGAACCAATTTCCCATTACACATAGCACATTCGGCCAACCGCTGGCTTGGATTAAACCGTTCACAATCCAGATTGCGATATAAAATGTTTTATTGTAAAATGATGCTATTTCGGTTACGTAACCAAATATAATAACCTGAAAAAGTAGAAAATCGCAGAATTTCAAACACCGTTATTGTGGTAGAAATTTCGGTTTGGCAGAAACGAGGAGTCTTAGGTATTCGGAAGCTTAGGCTTAATTTTAGTCTTAGTTTTACGGGCCATGTAAAGATCAGGGGTGAAACGTTTTTCTGTGATATTATAATAGAGAAACTTAAGCTTTACACACATTTTTTGCTTTGCTTAGGCTTAGGCTTAGGCTTAGGAATATGCGCATTTTTATGCTTTGGCTTAGGCTTAGAAATTTGTGCGTACAACACTGTTCCGCCCCTGTTCTCTGCATTGGCCATTATATATTTATGTTTGGGCTTAGTCTTAGGCTTAAGCTTATCTTTAGTCTTTAGGTTAATAGACGTACGCTTAGTAGGCAGACCCATATATAATTAATTTAAGTTATTTTTTCTTTAAACTAAATTTTGTAATTTTTTAATCAAATTTTGTTAGCAACTTCACAATAAATTAATGTTTTTGTGGAATTGTAAAGCGAAAACGTATTAATAAAGCCTAAAATATATCTGACCTAGAGTCGATGATCATACTTAGACAAGAGTATTTAAGCACCGGTACGCGTTGCGTTTCACCGTACCCCCTCACTTTTTTCGGGATGAGGTCGATCTCAGATACGGTGAACGTTTTACGTAAATAAGAAATCAGAATTTACTTAAATTTAATATTCAAGCAATTTTTTTGACAGAAACATGACGCATAATTATCATGTTCTAAACGCAAAAAATACTTCTTGAATACTGATGTTGGTAAAATGGAAAATGCAACGCGCGCTGAGTACATTCTTTCTTTTACACAGAATATGACCAGTTGCGTGGGAAACAGTTGTTATCAACACTTTAATTTTTACACGACGCAGCCAATATTTAGGATAACGGGTTACTTTCCATAAAACTTTCGGCCCATGTAAAGATCAGGGGCGGAACGTTTTTCTGTGTGACTAGAAAAGAGTAAGCTTAAGATTTAAACTAGTTTTGTTTTGCTCGGCTTAGGCTTAGGCTTATGCTTAGGTTAGGAATACGCTCATTCGTATGCTTAGGCTTAGGCTGAGGCTTTAGGTATAGGCTTAGGAATATGCTTATAATACTGTTGTGCCATTGTTCTGTACATTGGCGAAACTTTCAAACTTGGGTTTGCGTTACAGACTGAAGAAGCATCTAACAACCCATTTGCAAAAAATCACTAAGGGGGATAGTTAGACGAGACGCCTGAAACCTCACTGGATATACTTTGATTACTTACAACAATTCCTGACAGCCACATTCCAATCGAAATAACATATCGTGGCTCGATCCGATCTCCAAGATATCCATTAACGTACAGAACCTTTTAAAATTAAATTTGAAATACGTCCACCAATCAGTTTATTGCTCCGACCAAAATTTTTACTAAAATCTATTGTGAACCAATTTAGTTGTTTTTGATTGGTCAGAAAGCGACGGCGTCAATAAAATGGAACCGTTTTTTAGTTCACAGCTTCTCGCTCCCAAAGTCATTTTAGTTTCGTTTCAAGTAGAAATAACGCGAGCAGAAGAAACGAAATTTCAATTCTTCGTTGAATTAATGTATAATAATTGTGTCATGGAAGTAAGACGATATTAAATGTTATATCTCTTATGAGCATACATGCTCTATTATACATCTAAGGTGCCCTAGGATGGGAACAATACCTCTTGCTAAACGCACCAAATGGTGAAGACCGACAGCTCGGTACCGGCCCGAGGGCCTTTAACAAAAGCCGTTTCCCTACGCGACTTTCGCTGATTGGACCATTCGCCCATAAATGGGTGCTTTCACAAATGTACCGGACCAGTTGCTCGTAGTAATACTTTATGCGAGAAAAGGTTAAACAATTCGTTTTGTTTAATTATTATAAAACAAAACGCCAATGTTGTTTCAGGGCCGTACGCTAAGCATATTCCTTAGCCTAAACCCAAATGTAAAAAGAAGTGTTAACCCTTTCACTCAGAGAGTATACTAAGAGCAACTATAAAGACAATAATGTACGAGCAATACACACTGTGAGCAGTGTTTAACATTTATAACATATATATACGCAGTGTAAAATCTCCACAAGACGTAATAGCCCCTCGAGCTCGAGCGGCAAGCTCCTATAGCTCAGTGGTCATCGTAAACGCCTCCCACCCGTTGTGAGAAGTTCGTGATTTAGACTTAAGCCTGTATCCTGTATCACCTGTATAGCTCTTTTCTCGATGTATGCTATTCGCTCTGATTTATATGCCGTCACCAGCGACATCACCTAGGGCTGATGACGAATCGCAGATAAAGCAAGAGAATGCAAGTGCGCTGGAGGTGGCGGTGGAGCAAGCAGCAGTAGCACAACGTGGCGAAGATATTCGCCAACCGGAGGCTCCACGTCAACAGCAGCAGCAACAACAACAACAACAACAACAACAACAACAACAACAACAACAACAACAACAACAACAACAACAACAACAACAACAACAACAACAACAACAACAACAACAACAGGGTGCGCGACCGCGTGATGCAGGACCACCGCGTGGGGTAGATCAGGCGGAGCAACAACGGCGTGCGTTGGTAGACAATTGGCAGCAGGTCGGAAATAACGCTGATCGGCAATGGGAAAATCAGAGGGCGTACTGGATGGGTCGCCACAACCGCGAACGACAACAACGGGCTGATGAGCTGGCGACGGAGAAAGAAACACGGTGATTGCAATCTAAACAGCCGGCTCGACCGAACCAGGCTCCATTGCGGCACATCTCGCTTATACGATTTGCCACTAGGTGGCAAGGCCAGTTGCTGCAGAATGAGGGTGTCGTGGTGGCGTTTAAAAGATATATGAAGCGAGAGGAAAATGGACTTATGACGACGTTAAGGAATAGGGCGCGAGAAGGCCCAATAACTTTATGGACATTTTTAACGGAGTTGGAACTCATCGGACATTTGCTATATAATATGTGCCGCGAAAGATTTCGAATTGCTGGTGCGCAGCAGCAGTATATGATCTTAGTACAACGGTTAGCGCACACGCTCCGACTGGCAGCGGCACTGGAAATTGCGTCAACAGCAATTGTCTTGTATAGAACCCACCCTGAGGTGATCATACTCTTGGGCCCTGATCGGATTTATCGAACAATGGAACGGTTACATGACAAGATGTTTTATGATCGAGATGGTGAGCGAAGGGCGTTAACGGAGTCGATGGGAAACCGTATTGATGAACTACGGGATATGAGGGACTATTTCGAACGGGAGATCGATACACATACCTATGAAACGATCCGTTTCCGGTATAAGGCGGCTGCAGTGATCATGCATGTGTGTCGTGAGGCGTCACGCGGAATCAGTACGTGGATAAGGCGCGTAATTTGTTGGCGCAATTACAAGAGCAAATCCCGCGGCGAGCAGCGGATATGGTAGCCATGAATCGGCATTATATGAGAATGTATTGTGAATTGGCGAATCGCATAACAACCGGAATGCGCAATGCAATTAATGCGGACGGTGATGTGATTACATCAAACGACGTCATTCCACCTCCTCAGGTCGTTTGGTGGCAAATGTATGGTGGCGAATCGGATGATGAATGGCCACATTTTATGCGACGGGTCTTTAATGATGGACATGCGTTTTTAAATTTATTAGATAAAACTATTAGACCGGAGCGATTGACTCCGCGGGACTATGAATATCCACCGGATGATCTTCAGTATGATAATCCTTACCGGCAGCAATGACTTTATTTTTTATATAAAAATGGATTCACCAAAAATTTATGGACTTGGTTTGGCAGTATGACGTTTTTAGTAGTTAGTGAGCTATAATAATTATCTCAGTATAACACTTGTAATGGTCCGATCGGACCTGCTTATCGTGAAACATGCCATTTTAAATAGATAATGGTGCATAATAGTTATTTTTAGAGTTTCGTATTATATACTGGTGCTTTTGGTTACTGGTGTAAATTTTTCACTTGATAATGACTGGTATGATACAGGTGGTAATATTATTAATTAGCTGGTGCTTAACGGATGTTGGGCGGATTCGAACGGTGATATTGCATGGACGGTTAATGGTGGTGCCTCTGACTTAATCTAGTCATGCACGGTTGTGATAACTTGTATTTGGACTATGATTCGATATTAATGTATGGTTGGTTACGAGACTTGTGAAATGGACGGACGTTTTTCGCGGATATTTAGTGACTTGTGTAGAATATTTGTTGAATGGATTATTGGTTTTATGTATAATTTGTTTGATTTTCTTGTAGAGTTAATATTTTATGATTAGTTTCAAATGTTTGCATTTGGGTCACTTGTATTAGTTATTTGTTATATTGTTGATTTGTGGGGTTATTTTGTTTAATATTTTATCTGTTCCTTAGACTAACAAAAATTCGTGAACACTTTTCATTTTGGGTAAATTGGTAAATTTTGGTTTCTAAAATTTTAAATTTGAAGTAGTTGTGAAATCGAAAATATTTTACGCGGTTTGTAACACCTGGTTATCGCTTCGCAGGATTTGGTGTGTGATAATTTTTGTGGAAGAGTACTGCATAGGCGTTCCCTGAATCCAGGGCGCCTCTTGGTGCGTTGTCGCGGTGTGCCTCTTGGGCGAGTTGTTGGATATGTCCGCATCTGCTGATTCCCTTCTGGCTTTTGATAGCGCCTTTTGGTTGCCGAGCGCAACTCCCGATGGGGACATCGGGCATTAAAGAAGGGGGATGTAGAGATGTGGATATGTCCATCATCTCGTATAGGTTCGAAAACTTAGTATGTGACATCGGGTGAGCACCGAATTTTGGTGTGAGATGTTTTTCTGCACATTATAGTGTGAGTTGATCAGAAAAGGGCGGGTGGACCCTGGGAGCGCCGCCACTGATCTGTGGAATCGCTGTCCGGTAAGCCCAAAGCTCGTGGGTGCAGAACTTGAAGGCTTTAGATCGAGAGGCTTGCTTGCGGCGTCGGACATGCAGTAATAAATAAGGTAAAATCGGGATAATTCGATAAATCTTGTGAGGCGGGCATTTGGGTGTTTTAAGCGTGAAATGTTATTGAAATGGATAGAATTGACTTGATTAAGTCCCTTTTCATTCGGTTTACTAAGTTTTGAGTACTTTTAGTTGGCTGAAAATATCTAACTTACTTGTATAAGAGTTGATTAACTCTGAGAGACTAAATAGTTGATATAACTCGTGGTAAACGTTCTAAAAAGTTTAGCCCAAGCTGGATTCAGCTTGGGCAGGGCGGATTTGCCCGGTTTTGCTGAAAATTTTATGAAATTTTATCTAAAATTGAGTGCGAAATTTCGAAGGTTGGATGATGCATAGCTACCTAGTGTTGAATAAAGTCTTTCTTGTTGGGTGTGTATTTACGTTAGTTTTCATATTGTTATGTTAGTGAATTTTGAGTTCTCTGCGTGTATGTGTTATGTTTCATATTTCACATGGTTAGTTATTGTGCAGTTTAAAGGTGACCCAGGTGAATATTTTAAGCAGGTTTAAGCGCCGATCGGCCTGATCTGCCGCCGTTACCGATTCCTACATTTTCAACACCGGAGATAATAGTAAGTACATTCCACGATTTATTTGTGTGTAAAATCGATTGCCGGATTCGGAATCTAATAGGGTTTTAACCCAATTGCATTCAGGGATTTCTTACAATATTTATGTGATATAACTCGTCTAGTTAATTCTAAAATGGCTCAAGAATCTAACCCATAGAAACCGGTGCCGTCTTTCCAAACGCTGGGCGCGGATATTCGTGCAACATGCTCAACGTCTACGGATCTCAACCCTGATGCAGACGAATTCCGTCCCTCCAGCTCCAGTGTTCGGCAGGCGATCGCTCTGCCGGCACCGGTGCCCAAATCAGCGAGCGCACTACGCGGAACGAGAAACTGAAGAGGTAATGGTTAAGTTCTTATCATACAACTTATGCCTTATTTTACTGTTTCTTGTCTTTTTCGCCACAAATGGCCTCTATTTTCGGTACATTTATAATCTTTCAATAAAGTGTTCACAAAACTGGCCAAGTTCCTGTAAGCAAACTCTAATTGTCCCCATGAAATCTGTATCCAGTATTTAACCCACATTTTTTGATTATTTACCCTGAATACGCATTAAACACACACATAAGAGTCGTACGCGTAGCCTGGACTGATCTGCCCATGGCAAGGTGGATAATCGTATAACCGGCGGATAGCGATTTCGCGCGCTTCTTCTAGTAAAACTGTTTAGTCGGATAATTTTAGTTAACTTTAAGTTAGTATTGCGCGCTTAAGCCTAAGTTTAGTTAAAACTCCTTAGCTTAAGTTATTATTCCCTTTGGGGACGGTGCGCGGCTCGCCGTCATGCAGCCGGACGGGTCCGCCAGGTATCCGGTCATCCACCTGGTGTCTAATGTGCAATCGTTTCGGTCCCGTGTAAGCACACCGTAATAGCTGGGAGGTCCCGCCTTCATCTCTCAGGGTGGCAGTAAAAGGGCGTTTTATCGTAGCACCCCTTTCGCCGACGCGTCGCATCCTCCTACGGAACCGGACCTGCGGCTTTGCCGCCTAACAAAGGCGGCTAGGATTCGGCTGATTCACTCATAGGGGTGTATCCGGTGAGTGTGATCACTCGGTGTTTAGGGGCGTCCGTCGGGGAGGTTGGCTGTCCAGTGCACAACATCCGCTGGATGGAGACTCGTTGGCGGAATCCACGCTGGCGAGTTTCCTGAATGTGGATGGGACGGCCACTCTTCGTCGGGGGTCCCGACTCTGTTTGTTCGCTACACTGGACCCTATGGACTTCGCGATTACCTCCAAGGATGTCGACCCAGGTGTACCCACTCCGGACATGGGAGACCTCTCGTCCTGGTTGAAGGTAACATCTAGTAAAGTTAAGGGAGCTGAGAGTGGGCAGCATTCAATTTCCACCTTTATCTTTACAACAACCCCTAGATTCTTTACAGATCTTCCAATCACTATATCCGTATTTGCTAATCGGAATTTAAAAGTTATATCTAAATTCGTTTTCCTAGAGAACATCATAGCATTGTATTTATTGGGATTTATAGTTAACCCTCTTTTTGAACACCACTGATAAATCTTATCTAACGTTGTTTGAACTCTTCTTGCTGCTACTGCCTCATTTCCACTACTACTTGCTATAACTACAACATCTGAATATACTTGCACATATACCGAAGTATTATTGAACTTTTGTAGGAGGTCGTCTACCACCATTGTCCATAATAGGGGTGACAATACTCCCTCTTGCGGACTACCTTTAACTATTCTACATCTGACCGTATCACCACCTAACTTCTCTGTTGCCCATCTGTTACTCAGTAGTTCTATGAGCCAGTTCTTAACTATGCGATTTAGCTTGAAAGCCTCAAAGGTCTTTTTGAAGGAATCTAAATTAGTACTATCAAAAGTACTGCCAATGTTTATAAAAACACAGACCGCGTGCTTATTCTTGGTCATACTATCCTCTACTTGTGCGATTAAATTGCTCAATGCTGTCGTTGTACTTTTCCCTCTTTGATATTCATGCTGGTTTCTGTGCATCTTGTTCCCAATCTGTTTCCTTAATTATCTGTCCATTAATCTTTCAGGGCCTTTCAACAGAAAGGATGTTAGACAGATTGGCCTAAAACTCTTGGCTTCTGTATAATCATCTTTCCCTGGTTTCGGCAAGAAGACAACTTTAGCTTCTCTCCATAATCTCGGTATATATCCTTTAACCGACGACGCTTTATATATCTTAATAAATATTGGTAGAAGTATATCAATACCCAGTTGTAAGAGTCTTGGCTGAATGCCATCTACTCCACGTGCTTTAAAGCTCTTAAAATTACCGATACTCCATCTAACAAGGTTAGGTGTAACTATCTCATTAATTATACTTTTATACGCAGCGTTAACTCTATAAAAGTGCTTGCGGATGTTAAAAACACATTCTAAGGTTTCTATACACGTCTCTGTTAACTCATCATTTCTTTTCTTAACTTGGGTTAATTTCTGTGTCCAACTTTTTGAACAGATTTTAACAATTCTACTTGTATCTTTAACACTAGACAGTTCCCCACAGAACTTCCTCAGGAGTTCTTCTGTGCTTCTTTAATCTTTGCTTTATATAGTCTTTGAGTTTTCCTGTATTTAGACAAGTCTCTATCAGTGCAGAATCTTACTGTATAACGATAAAGTTTTCTGGATTTCTTCCTTAATCTATCTAACGTTTCAGTCCACCAACATGGTTTCTTGGCAAACTCATGGATAGCAGGACTAGCCTTTTTCGCTGAGTCCACAATAAGACTGGACATAGAAACAACTGCGATATCACGTTCTTCCGTGCCACAGTATTCTTCGTCAAGTCCTGCAATGCTAAAGTGCTTAAATTTGTTTTAAAACATTCTTCGTTCATTTTCTTGAAGTTTGATCTTAATTCAATTATTTCTTCTTTACATTCTACAGTAAATTCTATGTATTTATGATCTGAAAATCTATTCTCATCTACAGCTTTCCAATCATTAATTGAATTAACTATATTAATATCTGCTAATGTAATATCAAGGACTTTTGTTCTCCTTCGATTTACAAACGTAGGTTTAGCACCTCTATTTAGAATCTCTAAGTCTGTACCGACAATATAATCTAAAACATCCTCTGCTCGCTTATTGCAATTCGTGCTGCCCCAAATTACATGACAGGCATTTGCATCGCATATTATAATTAGTCTAATATTTCTGGTTTTGCAGAAACTTACAGTTTTCTTGAAGGTGTCACTAGGTGGTGGGTTTTGGAGTCTTATGGTAAGCAACTTGACATGACCCATGTTTCCTTCCCACCGTTACCAAAGTCTATTCTTAGTTTAACTGTAGTATTATCTTAATCACTAAAATTTGTCATTTGTACACCTCTTAACTCCTTCTTCACCAGTATTGCTGTCCTGGGTCTTTCACCACAGTATGTAAACATATCAAAGTTTTTATTTATAAGTCATCCACGTTAAAATGCACGCGCCGATGTAATAAATGTTCCAAGCACCCCATTAGGAACAGCGTCAAGGTACACATACTAGCTGGAGGCAAGGTACAGTTTCATATCTGTACTAACATAGTGTTAATTGTGTAGACTCTGTCGGAAGGGACTTTGGATAAATACATGTTGTCTGTAGGATGTCAGGACATTACGTTAGCACACGCGCACACATTTAAAAAGACACGCTGTGCACACATATTTACACGCATCATTCAACGCAAAAAATTGAGTCCCTTCTGAGGGACTATGGACAATAACAGTTCCCAATAATGATGTCAGGACAAGTATATATTTAGGCCTAGAGCATATTCACTGTCTACAGGTTCAGACAATGACATATTGACATCTAAGACAGTGTATAGAGAGAGTGGGTAGGAACAACGTGGGCACCCAAAAGGGAGGGACATTTTTTACAAATGTGCGTGCATTTTAACGTGGATGACCCATTACAAAGTAAGGTCTGTTAGTTACTTACTAGGTACGGTTCCTGGCACAGCACAATGTCGACGCGCTGACCCCCAATCCCTATCTTTGAGCCTGATCTAAGTCTACCTAATTCAACTATAGCCTCTTTGCAGTGCTGTAGGTTCACCTGTCTAATTTTGATCATGGTGATATCTTATATTTTAAAACTATAACTTATCTAAGACTTGACTCATCTGAGTTATTAGGAGTCATTGACTTAAGAGTCTGTAACTTACTTATCCCTAGCGGGCTGACCCATTCTCCAAAAGGAAACCCGGGTCAGCTCGTAATAGAGTCTAAATTGAAGTCTTGATAATTCTTCAATTGTCTCTTGTGGCACTCTAAAGGAAAAGACATAGCCTTCTGGCTTTCTATTCATGTATCGAAATCTCCATACAGAGGTATGAAGTCCAGGATTGCTACCCTGTAGCTCTGCTGTAACATATTCAGATGTTAGTTCTTTCTTTGGCTTAGCCGGAATAAAGACGAAGACCGACCAGAACTAGGTTCAGTTCTTTCTCGGTCAGCGCTTCCAGCGAGCTTAGACCATCAAGGTCTATTTGCTTCATTGCTTCTTTCAGCCGCTGCACAGTAAGTGTATTGGCGCATGTGTACATGCTGAATTCATCTTGGGAAAGTCCACTTTCTTCGAAGTGGATCTTTCCTCTATTAGGATCTTTCCTTTTAAGCTGGATGACCTCTTCAGTAATCTTATCATGCTCTTCATGTGTTAATTTCCTTGTAGGATTTTCACTGTCATGTGCTAAAAGCTTCTGACTCCCTTGAGCTGCTTGCTTATACCTAATTTTGACTCTTTTCCTGTCCTCTGGAGTTTCACCCGTCGGATTTCTATTGCGCTTGCTCTGACCTTCCCCCGAAGTAGATGGAATATCTGCCCCCGGAGATAAGGGTGGAAAATTTCCCTCTGCAGCTAATTTCTTGATCTTCGTTTTCTGAGCACCACTAAGGCCATGGCTTTTCTGTTGAGGTGATTTTGGGTGGCTCTCGGAAGGAAATTTCTTCCAAAAGTCGTTATTTCTGCCTAAGCTCAGAAATCTGTTTCGACTGATCAGACCCGCCCTGTCCACCAGATACAGCAAGCTTCAGAGCTCCCCCTCTGCTGAACAGGACGAGTTTTGTTCGACTGACAAAGCTAATGCCTGCCCAGATAGTACAGCAGGCGCTAGGCCCCCTACCTGAACAGGCGTCGTCACTTGTGGAGCAAATATACGTCTGCAAAACCATTTTCGACACAAATTTGCTTAGAAAAACACTGTCATAATTCAAAAATTTAAATTTTAAATTCTTGTATCATATGATATTCAACAGGACAATTTAAGTATGTTACCTCAAGTATGCAGACATTTGAAAATATATCATATGATATTCGCTGACAATACGTCGAATATCATATGATATTGAAGGACAAAAAGTGACCTACACATGATGATAGCAGACAAATACGATTTTTTGAATACGATATGGGTGTATTAGAAGAAAAAATGTAACCCAATAGACTAATAGTGACAAAACGTGTCCCAAGCTGCCCCGGTTATAACGTGATCCCCGCATCAGAAAGACTTAATTTATTTGTCCAATAGAGTTGCGGCATCGATGCTGTTTCTGGGCTTCTAATTGTGCAAGCTCTTTTGCGAATCACGTAGTGGCAGAGCACGGGTACGGAAACACGCTGCACTGGCTGTACAGTCAGTTAAGTCTTAAATTTTTCGGTTTTGAAGTCGCGAGCTCTAGCAGCGACAGCAAACCGAGCTCACTACACGTGGTGGCGACATAACATGTACGTTAGTCCCTGGGCGCTATTCGGAACAGGGACGGTAATGCGGGGTTCACGGTATAACTGGGGCAGCTTAGAACACGTTTTGTCCAAGTTGATTCCACGTGAACATAAAATTTTTTGATCTCAATAGCGGTTATGTAACACTGTTAACTACGGTCGGCACTCCAAGGAACGCCTTCCGAAATTTGCGGTTACTAAATTAAGCAGAATCTCTCAAAGCTTGAAAATAAATCTTCTATGATAAGCCCCAAAATAGTCCGGCGCGTCAGTAACTCCCACGCCCAAAAATTAAATACTTACACAGCTCTAATGACAGATAAATCACAAATAAACTCGGTTCAGACTGATAGGTTTGCTACAGATTGTCAACCCAAAATTTCCAACAAAATCACAAAACGAGCTTCGAAAAATCCGCACAGCACCACTGCACGTAAATACAAATAAAACAAATCGATTCAGGCTCCTATAAGAGGATTCCAAGTCTTTCAAGTAAATTCTGAAACACCCCAAAAACTCTCAGAATAATACCAACTATCGATTAGCTCGGGGGCTCTTACGACTACTCAATTGGCACCAGATTCAAATAAACTATCAGGGAATTCAGAAAAATTCGTCCCGTGCTTCCAACGCGAAATCTCAATCAAATATCCACAATGCAAGTGCGAAAAATAAATAAGCCCTGAACTACAACCGATTCAAAATACATCAAACAGCACTCTACAGTCGTCAACATGTGAACCCCTTCAACAATTGCTCACCGCTCTTTTATATTCACCCAGTAAAAGGTCACTAAGATTCCATACAATCACAACTCGCCCTTTTATGAAACAAAATTTCCAAAAAATTTCAATATTTTAAAAATTTATTGGTTTTTAGGCACAAAAATTAAACTTTAATACCGTCAAAATTTACAATTTTTAGAGTTGTTTTTAACAATTAACACATTTTACACAAAAGTAAACACCTAAAACCACTAAGAATAAAATATTATGATTTAACCGAAACACAAGAATTTTCCAGCCATAGAAAACTAAAACTTATAGTTTGCAACTTATTTCAAGTTAAATCCGTTATGAATAGATGCTCCAAATGTTACCAATACAGCAAAAACTGTAGCATCCAATTGAATATAATACAGCCACAAATATGTGCAAAGTTTCAAATCTACATTCATTTTCAAAACTATATAATACGTCGTGATTCACTTCTTGAACACATCAAAAATAATAGCACTACCCGGAGCCGCCAAGTAAGTATCGATATACACAATATAATGTTGAATCGAAAGAAAACGTACAAAAACCGAAAGAGAAATACGTAAAAATCCGACCAAACTCGATATAGACTATCTAGGGTTGCATCGCAACCAAAAAATTGCAAGCGGGGAACTGAATCTGGACCCCCAGTCAATTTTAAGGAAAAAGAATTTTTATTTCTCCAGTTTTCCTATCTCCCAGTTGCGTAACACCATTTGTAGGGCTTCCTGACCCCTTGATTCACAAGTTGCGATACTCTCAATTATTCTCTATATAACGACTATCATCCCCCCAATAGATAACTCTCACTGACTACGCTTGACAGTTGCTGATCCGACAACTTCCTGAAAACTATTGCAACATATATAGGTTATTGATATATAAACAAGACACTTACTCACTAGAACCGGAGTGTGAACCACGTGCTCGAACGTCGATCACACAAATCTCCCAACCAATAACATATAATAAGCAACAAAATAATAATTGACATGTTACGTTTACAAGGTAACGGCTATTGCTTTTTTAATTATGGCCGTACTTAAGAACACTTATACAATAGTTAAACGAAGAAAAAGTCGTGAAGCGCCCATAAGGCAAACAGGTCTATGACAATTAGTTATCAAACTTAGTACCCGCCCTGACTTACAATTCAATTTCGGTACACGTTGATCAGACGCAACGAAACCATTGACGAGATAATTGTAAAATCTTTCACAACTGGATGCACTGCGTGTAAATAATAAAGCGACCCGCGGTCTGCAATAAACTGCAAATCTTTTTAGCAAAAGAAACTAAATGAAACTTTCACGCCCAAACCTGACTAAAGACTGCCTAAATTTTGTTGAAAACTATTGTCTTTATAGCGTACAATTTTTATTTTTGAAACCTGATTAATAGGCTCATTAGGCCATCAAATTTCTAAAGTTTTAACTTTTGCGCCTAAAAATATTAAATTTTAATGTTAAGATTATTTGCACGCTTGAATGAGCAATAATTTATGCTTGAATAACTTTTTATTTAAATATTTTTAGTTTAGCTAGCAGAAAAACACAAACTTAAATTTTAGGTTATTTTCTTACTAATAACATCATTATTTACCCCAACACTATCACCACGTTTAAAATTTTAAGGCCCAAACAAGAAGGATAGATTTGCAATAATTTTAAAATTTTTCACAAATAAATTGTATAATCTGTGGTTCTAAACGATATTGTTTTTAAACTTTTACACGCTAAACAGCCAGAAGTAAATTGCAAAATAATTTTGCATATCATCAATCTTGATCCATATTGCTTTATAGGACAAATACCAACGCACGTCTGTTAAACTAATTAGACTTAGGGTTAGCCGTAAACTTCAAAAAATAATTTAAATGCAAGCCAATGTCATTAATAACCAAGAAATTTCACAAAATACAAAAGTTGCTTTTTTACTAGACCAAAAAATACACAAGTGTGAGCTTTTATGCTTTGTTGGTTTAGCGTAAACGTACCTCCATATAAATAATCGCATTTGCTCACAGTTAAATCGTTTGTTGAGCAGAGAAAAATTAACTTAGATACAACGGGACGCATGTAAAGATCAGCGGCGGAACGGTTTTCTGCGCGGCTGCAATAGCTATGCTTAAATGTTAGACAAACTTTTGCGTAAGTATACGCCCAAGTGTAAGTTCATGCATACGGCTCGGCTTATGCTTAGGTATACGCTTCACCCACTGTTACGGTTACAATAGTGGCCCTTAACTTTAAGTGCAAAACTTCGAACAGGGTCGTGCACTGCAAGTAATTGCCGCATTCCGGTTATACTTTGCCGTAGCCTAAGTTTTTTCGCTGTTTACTTTTCTAGTGGTAAATCGCCTACCATTTCAAATATACAAAGAAACACCAAACCCGAATCTTAAATGCGTAAACAAGACAAGTAAAGACTGTTAAGCTTGTGAAAGACGGAAAGTTTTGTCTTAAAGTATGTATGCTTCATTCTGTCTATAAAGTATAATTTCGTCGAAAATTTGAAGTAAATACAACTGAAATCACTGCGTGATGGAGTGGTCATAACGAGAAAAGGAAGCATTGAAAACAGCGCGAATTGTACAAATATTTACAAAAATGATGCTACTATAATCATATTGTCATAATTCAACCATTGATTCAAATACAAAGCTGTGTGATGTATAAAAAGCTGCGAAACCGAAACCGGAGAAGTATTAACTGTTCAAAAATTAGTAAGATTGTATTATGTTTTTTACTTGTTTATGATTGTTTTCAAAATTTATATATCAAAATATATGTACAATTATTAACCAAGAACTATTTGACTCTTGCAAAAATTCATTTACCGTGCGTCATAAACATATATCCATTTTACACATAATAGTACGTTGTCTTAACTGGAGGCTGCTCTTCAAATACACACATTGTTTTCTTTCGATCGTTGGGAAGTACGTATGCCGGATATTTTATCAGTTCACGAATACACATAAGCAGTTGACCCATTTCGTTACGGCCAGGCCACCTGGCGGGCTTGAGAAAATTTGGACTAGAAGGTGCCACACCGATACCCCAAAATAAAATCAAATTTGTTAGCCTCAGCAAGTAAGCATAAATCTGTCTGTAACAACATACCAAATCCTACTATTTTGAGCAAACTTTGCAAGAACACCTTTTTCCATTATACTTACTTTATCTTGTTGCCATGCTGCAATCAGGCACCTGCCTATAAATTCACGCATCATTAAATCTTATTCATGTGTCATTACTTGTTTTATTAAAAACGGATCTTACATACGCAAAGGTAGTCAAGAAAATGCAAAGCATTACAAACAAAAAAATTTATTTTTCGCGCCCTCGTGATGGTAACGTTTATGCGACGGTACTCGGCTAAAAATCCCATTGGATGGGGCAGCCCACGCGCATCCTGAGATGGTAATGACCGAACTAAAAAGATTATCATATAATCTCTTTTATCACCTTGCCATACATTGGCACAACCAATTTTAATTCCGGGGTAATTAACTCCCAACATCCGTTTAAGAAGATCAGACTGGACTGCATAAGTCGCATTAATTCCAATATCAGCTGGCTCAACGTTACCTTGGTGGATGAGCAAGTCTACTAATTTACACACAGCCATAAGCTTATGCCGGTTATATATGCTAACCCCGTAGTACGTTTGGAGGCCCTCAATGTGCCAAAAAAGATTTGATTTTCCGTATGTAATCATTCGAACCATTGGCCAGTATGTATTGCGTTGCTCATGCTCCGCAGCACACACTAAGGGTGTATCGCAATACACCACCCGATTCGGGGGCTCCACAATGGAAGCAACCGACCTGTAATTTTCTTGGAGCTGTACTATGCTGCAGTGTTGGTTATTCTTAGCCAGTGTGAGCAAAAACTCCATTTCCGATTCCTCTGCTCCAAACTGCCAGGGAACGCGGTTAGTGACATATGCTGGAAGCTGGTGAACGTCACCCATCAGGATGATCTGGCCGGAGGCTGCCAACGAAAGAATGACCGACATTCGTGGGAGATCAACAGAGGCCGCCTCGTCAATAGCGACCACATCAAAGATACCATGGCCAAAATTTTGTTCGTCTTTGTTTTGATAATAAAAGGCATCCAGTGTGTTAACTAGATCCATAATAGCTAAGTCCATGGTACAAACTATAATATTATAACGCAAAAGTTCGGAAGATGACGTCAGCTCACGCAACGTTTGAAACGGATTATTTGGATTAGCACGCGTCGCGCAACACGGTTCCAAAACTGGATCTATCAAACTCAAATCATAGCCACGCCGCAGATAGCGAAGCACAATACTAATGCGTCGTCCATTTTATTGTGTGCCCCGTGTGTGGATTTTGGCGACGCCCATTTCCCACTCGAGTTTAGGAAAACGCTACAAACGGGAATTGAATTTGAAAACTTTTTCAATTTCCATTATCCTTAAATTTTCTAACATCTCATGGTAACTTGAGAGGATAATTTCATTTCAATTTACTATTTGCGAAAATTAAAACAGTCTAAAAGGGAAATTGAAACGTTCTCTGAATTCAATTTCCCATTTGGTTCAACATTTTAATACGTATAGGGAAATTGAAGGAGTTACAAAATTTTGGAGAGCAAAATGATATTGTCCCTGTTTTAAAACGATGCAAGAAGTAAAATTATTGATATTTTCCCTAGTGAGAAATATATAAAATTTTAAAATTTCTGAAAATTCAAGTTCAAAAGGTCACTAACGACTGTCGGCAAACAAATACAAGTAAAGGCAAAAACGTTGCGGGTGTCACATATTAACGATATGTAGAAAAATAAACAATCCATGGGGTCCCGTATTTAATTTTGGGTATTTTTGCACAAATTGTTGCGTACGAAGGAAGAATCACGAATAGCAGCAGGGTATGAAAGAATTGCGGGAATTTAATTGCTTTCCCCATAACGCTAGCATCCCCCGCATAGTTATGTTCATGCTTTACATTTGACATTGGTGGTATTTTTCTAACTAGCTGTTTGATAACTAATTGCGAGATTAATGATAAGCAAAAGTCTGACCCTCAGCACCAGTATAAAGATCAGTCTATTAGTAAGCCTAAGCCTAATACAAACAAATCCTAAGCTTAAGTCTAGACTAAACCTCAGCGTAAGAAGAAGCCTATTAATAATCCTAAGCCTAATCCAAACAATTGGATTAATAGCAAAGAATTCAACTAAACCAGCAACAAAAAATAAAAGTGCTATTGCTTCATCCGGCAGGAATTGTCGGAATCCGGCAGGAATTGCCGGACATCGGATATGAAAAAATATACCATACCCATCACTAGTTAAAATTTATTTCAACATTTATTAATCAGCAGCGTAAGTATATACAAAGCTTGAACGATCTGGAGAACGAGGAAAAGGTCATATTGACAAGATTTATAGAAGCAAAACCAATGTTACGCCTCGCATATCCGGATATCCAGAGAAATCTTCGATTTTATTTGCTTTGAGTATAAACCACAGAATGACCTACTGACCTAAAGATTGACGTCATATTACCTACCGCAATTCATTTCCGGTTTGTGGAAAATTCAATTGTCCACTGCCGGTCCCAATAGTATGCCTGTGAAGGAAATTGAGACAGGTTTCTGAACTCATATTCTTTCTTGCAGTTTTTCACCACTTTTCAAGTTCCCTTTTACTATTTAGATTGTCTTATCAATTTACCACTTGATTTTGAAAACTGTTTCAATTTCCCACTGCCATGGATTTTTATTTCGCTAGTAGTAAATTGACAACTGTAAACTGAATTCGAATTCCATGTGCGTTTTATAAAATGTTTCAATTTACCACTTGATCAAGTTTTGTTTCTTCAATTTCCCGTTTCTAGCGTTTTCCTAAATTCGAGTGGGAAATGGTCGTCGCCAAAATCCACAAGCGGGGCACACAATAAAATGGACGACGCATAATAGGGTTACTCCGCCCATTTCCAAAACTATTCAGATTATGGATTATTTTTAAGGCCAATATATTAGCAGCAGCATTAGTACTGGTCACGCACAAGAATCGTTTATTCGGGTCACTCATGGTTAAAGCAGAAAGAAATCGTGCCAAAGTGCTCATTTTACCCGTGCCCGGAGGTGCTTTACAAAGCACCACTTTTACGCCTTTCAAAACAGCATTAAAAACTTGCTGCTGGCTATAATTAAGCCAGCTCACGTGTTGGATCAGAGCCGGAGACAATTTCTAGTGATTCATGTGTTCCGTCAATGCATTACGAAGATCACAAAACAGGAGTGCATATACTGATCGCCATGCTGCAATGAATCGCTGAATGAATTTTTTCCGACGTCTAGCTTTAGCAACTACTGGGTCCATAATATCGTGGGTATCGGATGCTACAACGTCCTCTTGCACTATAGCCTGCGTGACCTCACTAGAAGAAACCGATTGGCGCTCACTACCTTCTTGTTCACTCGGAACAGGCAGGTTGGACTGTTCCTTGACCGAACGAAGCAACGCAATCAAATACACTAAGGAGGGAACCATGGTGGGCACAATGGTCATGTTCTGAAAGTGTCGAACTTCATCTCCACTAGAGAATATACCTCGTGTTCCCTTATTCAATTTTAAAATCAACCTCGTTTGTTGATTCGCAATGGGCTGCGTCCACAATGGCTGCCAAAATTTTTGTTTTCCAGTCGGGATGAATGACACTAGCCAACCGACCTATAAGTTTTAAGTTCTGAAATTCGTTGGTGTCAACGACCATGGTTAAAAACAGTGAATCAGGCGGTACTTTCTCAAATTCCACAAGATCGTAAGCGGAACAATTTTCGATAGCTTCAAAGTCAGCTGCTACTGCACACGAGAAATTAATTATAGTGCATCGCGGCGGATCATCTTCTTCGCATTGTATTGAACGTCAATGGTATGGTAGGCTTAATCAAAGCCATGATCGTGTCATAATGGTTAATATCCGGAGCATCTGTCGGGAGTTCCGCTGCAACTGTGCGATGGTAGATCGGCCGTTGCGACAAAGTGGAAGCAGCCGTTTCTGTGAATCTCGCCCAAATTTCAAAATACGGAGAAAGTTGCGTATTAGTTATTTTTATTGGTTTTAAGCAACGATTCACAGTAGACGCTTCTTTCCGTTCATTCGGAACCCCTAATGTCAACATTGGAACCAGTGACAAATGACCCGGGAGTATCTCGCTATCCAAACGCTGTACTAAATTCTGCAAATTGGAATGTATCTGCTCATCAAGATGAGGTCTCGAAAATCCCACTGTAAAATTACAGCAAATGGTGCATATTTCAAAAACACGACGTCGGGACATAAACTGAACCCACATTTGCAACTCATAATAATGCAAACCTAACCGCCCTTCGCCGAGCATGCGCCCATGAAATGTTGGAGATCGGTTCTGCGCAACTGGGACAACCGGGGTTAAAACTTTTCCCTGCTGTTCAATAAAATTTGGCGTGCGCGGCACGAACAACGGCAAGGTGCGACTATTACTCGTGGTGGCATCAAACAATAAACTGGATTCTGGTCAAAGTCAGATATGCCTTGTATGAATGGAATCGACGGCACATCTGGAGCCCAGGGCGCACCTAGACGAAACTCTGCTTGACCAACCTCCGTACCGGTGAACGCAATTTTAACCGTAGTTCGATATAATGGGTCATCCACGTTAAAATGCGCGCACTAATGTACGAAATTGTCCAACAACCCGGTAGGGATCTGTGTACAAATTGAAACTGCAGTTAGGGTGTAGGTACAATTTTGTGCGGTACATAGACACTGTTAATTGTCCCGACACTGTCCGAAGGGAGTCAGGACAAAAGGTAGAAAATTAAGAAAAACAGATGCATTATAATGTAGATGACCCATAATGAATTTTTCAATTCAGTCAAGCTACCGATACGACGGCGTTCAAGCCATCGCTGGTGTTCCAGAAGAGCGGCACCCACTGGACTAAACCGAAATTTCTGATCTACAATACTGTCAACATGAAATTTTGTCCAGAAGTGTCCAGGATTCGATATTAAAACGCGACAAATTATGCAAAAGCTCAACGGACTGGGTGGCAAGAAGCGTGGCCAGTTAACATAAGGCAAATTTTCAGACAAAAGTTTCCAAACTTCATGGTGTAAAGGGTCCGAGTCAATAGTTAAATCCAAACTAGTAAATACCAGGCGCAACGCTTCAATCGGCAAGTACCTAGCAATAGCGTTGGCGCTGGCCATTGAAGCCTGACTTAACGGAGAAGATATCACTATGTGAAGCAAATAACTACCAACTAGCCGGGACACTGCGGGTGGAATACCAAGTCGTGCACTCTCTTCCACCATAGGGTTCCCCGCCACTGCTGAAGCATCCATCAACGGTGGGGACTGAGACATTAGAGAGGACAAACCGAGACCAAACTAGACAATGTTTATAATTAGCAGACTGAAACGAGAAGGCTCCCCCAGGGGATAACACATTTTTAAGGTTCCAGCAACTAAAATACTACGCAAGTTTTCTAAATTTCGATGCCTCTCTACTGAGAGGCGAAAATATTAATTCGCGCCAATTAAAACGTTTAATAAGTAATTAATAATTTACTAAACGTCCTGAAAACAAAACCAGGATTTTTTAATTGTTGCGCTCCTATTTACGGATAACCCGCGATCTTGGGTTATAATTATGGGATGTTTTTTGGTTAGTGGAGGGGTCTATATCGTCAGGACCATCTGTACAATCAGCTCCGCCAGAACGAATCGAGTCGTTTACCTCCGGCGGAACATCCGCTGAGGACACGCGACTAGGATCTTTCACGTGATCTTTATCTACTGTTTCAAGGGGGGCACTGTCGTCGTACGAGGTATTAGTCAAAAACTCTGGAACATACGGACCGAGTAATGGCTTTATTCGTTCCACATGTACACGCTTAAGTGTTTTATTGGTACTCGAGGTTGAACGGAGCACCAGATTCGGAAAATCAATTTCGAGAATTTCGTACAAGCCATGCCATTCTTGGTCCAACTTCTTAGATTTTCCTTTTTTTTAAATGGTACGTGCAACAGTACTTTCTGACCCTGAAAGTAGCGTGGTTCAGCGGCTTTACGATCATGGTATAGCTTCATATGAGCCTGAGCAGTTTCAATGTTTTCCTTTGCGAGGCTCCATGTAGCTTTCAATGTCAGCTGAATATCTCTAAAACAATCTTCCTCATCCAAGTAATTTACGTTACTTATCGGTAATGCAACATCTAATGGTAATCGGGGTTGGCGTCCGTAAACCAATTCAAACGGGCTAAATCTAGTTTATTCATTAATACTCACACGATAGGCTAAAAAGGCAAATGAGACAAATTCATTCCACGTTCTTTGTGCACTATCCACATATTGTGAAACCATGTTCATTAACGTGCGGTTAATACGCTCGACAACTCCATTAGTCTGCGGACTATAGGGTGTAGAAAATACCTTTCTAGTTTCTGTTATCTTACAATTTGATCTACTAATTCACATCTAAAGTTAGGCGCATTATCACTAATTAACTCAAACGGAGCGGAATGTCGGCAAACGATTTCAGTCATGAACAATTTCACAATGGTGGTAGCCTTTTGATCCGGTGTATATACCGCTTCAAGATACTTAGTAAAACGGTCAATAAAAATGACTACATATTTATTGCCATTATATGTTTGTGGCAACGGACCAAGAAAATCCACATGATAAGAATAATTTGGTTGAGTAGTAGGTATAGGATTCAGTGGGGCCTTAGGCCTAGTTCCTCCCGGCTTGCGTTTGCTACATTCAATACAAGCATTACACCATTTGACTACGTCTCTATACATACCCTCCCACTAATACTTAGGTAAAAGTTTGTGATAGGTTTTAGCAATTCCAAGATGCTGACCATCAGTCACATCATCGTTATGTGCAGATAACAGTTCTTGCCGCATAGAAAACGGAACAACTAACTGTTCCCACAAAACCCCAGAACGATATCGAGGGACTGGATAATGATGATACAATAAACCATTTCTTATTACGTACGGCGGTTGCACCAATGCGAAATGAGTATTTAATTTCGAATCATCCGGGTGTTTACCAGACTGAAGATAATCTTTTAGAGCTTTTACCGCAGCATCTTGATCCTGTTTGTCTGCGAATTCTATTTCACGCGGCTCGATTTCTTTAGTATAATTTTCGAATTCAGTTACAGTATATGCGAATTTAATATCTTTTTCCTCTAACGACTCAGTTGTCTTAGCTATTTCAGTCCGTGAAAGCTCATCTACATGCGCCATATTTTTCCCAGCGCGATGTTGTACCATGAAATCATACTCACTAAGAGCTAGCGCCCAACGTTGTAACCTGCCTGATGCATTCTTATTAGTCAACAACCAACGGAGTGCTGAGTGATCAGTAACAATTGTGACTAGTTGACCGTAAATATAATTACGAAAATATTTCATGTCTTACTAAGACCCAGACATTTTTTGCAGTAGCGCGTGCAGTATAACGTGGATGTTCCATTATTAGTACCCAAAGATTACATTGTCCCGCTGAATATCATATGATATTCGTTGAAATTTTGGAATATCATATGATATTCGCATAAATGTCCCACAGTATCACGTGACATACCGTCTGTTGTACACATTGATTATTTAAGAGCGGTGGTTTGTAAGCTAATGTCATACGAATTTTAACGTTGACGTCGAATCAACATGGGACAAACCGTGTCCCGCCTGCCCCGGTTATAACGTGAACCCCGCATGACATTCTACTGGACAATCCAGCTAGTTTACCACAACTTTGCATACATTTTCAAACATATCATATGATACTCACAGACAATATTTGGAATATCATTTGATATTGCAGTACAAGTAGTAGATACCACATCAGGATAACAGACAATTTAAATCTTTGAATCTGATAGCGGAGAAACGGTCAGACAAAATGTTACCAGCTATAGTCATAGGGACAAAACGTGTTCCAGGCTGCCCCAGCTATAACGTGAACCCCGAATAAAGGGGTATGTACGTGTGTAAGGAGGGCTTTGTGAAAAAGAGAACCCAGTTACGACTGTCCCAGTTTCACGAGGGGGGTTAGGGGTAGCAGGTTCATTTAGTCTAAAATTTGTCTATCATTACCGACAACGTGGGTACAGGACTTTCCTAGAATAATTCGAGGGAATGCAAACCCGGGGGCATCGTGAAACTGTCATCGCGCAAAATAAAACGATTCAAGTTTGAGAAAGTGGCAACTAAAATTTCCTTGTATCTTTAGAACACCCACATGCATTCAGGGTGTTGGTTGTCAAAAATGGCAGGAAGGCCAAAACGGCTTTGTGTTAAGCACCAGGTCTTATCTGATAAAAGAGCTACGCGCCTAGCCGTTTGAAAAAATTTAGTGTACCCCGTGGTATGACAAGGTTCTAACCTGGCACCGGGATACTTTTGAGCTAGGACCAGCGGATCTACTTGGCAACCGAAATACTGAATGCACGGCCCCTGCACTTGGTCGAGTGAGAATAAAACTTCTAAACGATTAAGAAACGGAAGCCATGAGCACCGATTTCCAGAAATGTTCCCTGTAATCTTTCCCTTCCCATTTTGGTGGTTTGCATGTGCGGCTTTTCAGGTTGTATCAAGGACATTAAGCGAGTTTAACCCTTCTAGTTCAGTTGGTGAGAAATTCTCGTCTAAGTTGAGCGCGCTGGTGGAACGAATGCTAAGCATGCTGTCCCTATCCCTATAGTTAAACTCTCCTCTTAAGTTGAATCCAACCACAGGAGCAGAACAAATCCCAAACCACGATCTCTCTGGTAAAATGGCTAGTCCACGTTCAGGTATCTAAGGGAATGAGGCTAACTTAAATTCTCTTGGTTTCCATTCCGCAATTTTCTTTTAGCTATAACTAGCTTTTGTTAAACGCAGCACTTCATGCTATCAAAAGCCAATGATTCTCTGCGAAATATTTTGTCTGAGTCTCTAAATTCCGCTTAAGGTATATCTTACTGCTTGAATGTTTGTATCATTACTGTATGCACTGTATAAATTTGTGATAAACCAAAACTTTAAACTGAGTTTAGTATTGAACCATGAGCGGTTTTGAACTTTCAATTCCTGGCCTTGTGCCATGGCTAACCCAAAGATTTAACCAAAATTCAAAAGTCAAGCAGGAATTGGCTGTATCACAAGTAAATTTCTTTACCACGCATACAGGTATTCTAGAGACGCTTAGACATAGGATGATATCGGAATTTTGTGACTCGACAAGTAGCTTAATTGACAGATCACGGTCTCGAACACGCGTGAGAGCATCATCTCGCATACTTCCGAAGGGATACTCGTTGATCGTACCGTAACACTTGGGGGCTACTCCGTGGAGCTATCTCTCCGATAATTTTCAGTTTTTCCGAATAACGTTCAATTTCTTGGTCTGTTTCTCGTACAATTAGCCATACAATACCCACAAGTTACAACGAGATTGATTGTGTGTTTTCGGCTCTCTTTCGGAAATTTAATTTGTTATACCCTTTCTTAATTGCTTATCTAATATTTTTGGAGACCTCTCGCGTAATCTTAGGCAAGACACGAGAGTCCTAATTTTCGTCCATCACTGTACGTATAAACTGTTCAGAAAGCTATGTGCTCCGTACATATTGCACTGTACCAGATCACTAGTTTATGCGTCGAAACCAAAGTACTGTCACCACCATCAATGTAATGGGTCATCCACGTTCAAACGCACGCACATTTGTAAAAAAAATGTCCCTCCCTTTTGGGTGCCCACGTTGTCCCTACCCACTCTCTTTATACACTGTCTGAAATGTCAATATGTCATTGTCTGAACATTTAGACAATGAATATGCTCTAGGCCTAAATATATACTTGTCCTGACATCATTATCGGGAACTGTTACTGTCCATAGTCCCTCAGAAGGGACTCAATTTTTGCGTTGAATGATGCGTGTGAATTTGTGTGCACAGCGTGTCTTTTTAAATGTGTGCGCGTGTGCTAACGTAATGTCCTAACATCCTACAGACAACATGTATTTATCCTGAGTCCCTTCCGGTAGAGTCTAGACAATTAACACTATGTTAGTACAGCTATGAAACTGTACCTTGCCTCCAGCTAGTATGTGTACTTTGATGCTGTTCCTAATGGGGTGGGTGGAACATTTATTACATCGGCGCGTGCATTTTAACGTGGATGACCCATAATGGGCACGCAACAAACGAATGTCGTGTTTAGAAATCGAATAATTGTCTAGCAAAAACGCACAGAACGCAAGAAAGCAAGCACAGCAAAATAATACAACAGCCAATGCAAATACAATTGTTGCACATGGCATTAGCTCTACTTACGGCGGAGGTAACGATGAGAAAACGTTACTATCATTCGACTTACAAAATTAGCACGAGCAGTAACCAGTATCCCCGACCCAGTTTATAGGCACAATTACGACACTTGCTGCTCCAGGCCAATGGAAATGTCTCACCGAAACCAAAACAAGTGAAGGAAAAAGGTTTGAACGAAAACAACACCAGGTGTTGGAGCATAAATTAAGTATTATTACTCTGGATTAAGTAGTTTGTCAGATGGAAAGTTCTGCTCTGGAAAGCAAATATTACTGAAAAATGCGAACTCTTGGAATGGAAAATATTTTTTCAAACTCACGTACCTTTGGATGATATGTTAAAATCATACCAACAACAACAGGAAGTGTTTAACTACATTTGATTACAGGTAGATTCACCACCGCATAAAGCTGCAAATACCATTGAAACGACCATTGAAAACAATGGTTTTTTTGAGAAAGAAACTTTAGCAGTCGCATGGGCAATCCAGCAGCGTTGTCCGCATCTATATGGGAGCAAGTTTTTTGTGATCACCGATCATCAGCCCCTTCGTTGAGTTTTAAACGTAAAGAACCCACGTGCTCGATTATGTCGATGGAGTTTAATTTTGCAACAATATGACACGATCATTTTGCACCGACCCGGAAAACAAAACGCCAATGCAGATGCCCTATCACGAAGACCAGAGAACGATACTATAGACCCGATTCTTACCCGAAAAATAAATGAAGAAGTGTGTTCAACATGTAATGATAGAATACAAGAGTCCAAGAAAAAAGGGGAGGGGTATGAGAGGCGAGAGATGAGCGCTTTGAAAACTTGGCGCCCCATTCTTAGGGACCATTTTTCCCTTTGCCTAAAAGTTGACGTTGCTTACAAAATTAGTAAATATAGGTGCCCCGTACTGATCTCTCTGTGTATTTGCTACAAAAACTTCCCATGTACAACTCAATCCTGTATTCCTATTCAGTGCTCCTTCCAAAACAAACCTTTTGTACTAATTGAAACCTCCCTCTGACACAGATTCATTACCCTCGTTTTTCCTGTCGGCAACGAGCTCTTTCCCTTCTAAAATGTCGAACATTCAAACTACTTGCGCCATTAGTGGGTTAATTGGGCGAATAAGTTTCTTTGATATGGAGACAGTGTCGTAAAGGAGCAGACGAGTTCTCAAAATCGTGTGGGACCGGCGTGGAAGCGTTCAAATCTCATTGGGTAATTCAAACCTCCTTCGCAGCGGCCTTACCAGACCCTTGTGCACAGATCCGCCAATACTTAGTTGCTCCTTAAGGTAGTTTCTATCCGGCGAGATAAAGGGAAAATTCCAAAGTCACAAAGGGTACTTGTCCAGTATTTTCTTTACCCTCCGGGTAGTTCCCTCTTTCTGAGATCATCCTAGGGGCACCTCTTTTTCTGATTCTACCAACCAGCGGTATACGCAATTTACGGTCTTTTCGACATTGTCGCTTCCCCACAAATAACTCATTTAATGACTGCCACCCTTGCTCTATACATCATCATGTTTATCATTCCCTTAAAAACATATACGTATAGATTAACAAGGTGGATTAGCGTACTTCTCGTTGCTCTTGTTCTACTCTACCATTATCTAGTCAAATTTCTCCGGGTAAAAGAAACACGAAATGAAAGACCGGGGGCTACAGAGCGTGTATTGTCAGGGACACACTCTTTTAATAGCGACTTTCTTATCCGGTCATTGTGCTTCATTTCATGGCTTAGGCTTCAGAGCCTAGTGTACTTAGTGTGTTGCTGCCGTGAATTTTCGTTTGAGATTTATACCGTTATTGCCATTATTGATGTCACTGTTGCTTATGATACGTATCCCCTTTAATTTGTGCTGCCACGTTCGTATGATTATATTCGTTGGCTCAGCTGTTGGTTTTGTTATATTCCAATTGGGATCACTCATTCCTGAATAATTAGGGTGGCAAATGCTCCACCGCTTTTTTCCAACTTGTTGGTTAGTCTCTGACTAGAAGCCGGTTAGGAGTGGGTCTCATGTCACCAGGGTGCTGGTTAGATAACGCACGGATATTGCCTAGGCACTCGAACCGTTGCGCAATGAAACTCGCCATACGAACGTAATTTTTCTTGAGGGGATTAAAAACTTTAAAGTATTGTGCATACTCTCGTTGCAATAATTTACACAGACAACAGGGTAATAACGCGAAGTTGAGTGAACGCGCGATAGCTCAAAAAAGGGGAGTCCGTCTTTCGATACAGAGCACTCATATCGGACTTAAGGCTTGTGTATACTTGATACGCCCTATGTCTTGCCCTTGGTATCCTTAATTACGCATTGTTGTGTCTGTACCTTTAATTATGCATTGTTGTACTTTTGTTTGTTGTTTTACGTAAAGGATCCGGCTAGATGAACCCCGTTGACCGAACTTAGATGCATAGCGTGGGCTTTCTTTCACCTGACCCGCCCCTTCAGACTCGGCTAGCGTCTGCCTACCTAGGACTCCCCTTGAAGCCTTGACTAGGTAGTACTCAGTGAGGTGCTTGGAAGCGTTTTTGAAATTATAACCCCTACTGACCTTGTCGTTGCGCGCAGGCCGACCGCAAGTTTTCTACGAGTTATTAGCAATTACGAGACTAATGTGCTTTTACCATCCAACTTACTGTCATAACTGCCCCGCCACCCTTTTTCTTTTTTTCTCTCTTGCCGTTTTTTCGCACAAATTCTTGAGCATTTGACTAGCTCGCACAACTAATGGCCTACTTTCAGGACTAGACTAACTCAAGTAATTTCGTTGTTTAGAGTAGCGGGTGCGTTTAAAGAGGCGAAGTATCCGAAGGAAAGGGGACATACCATATAGCACATCGCCAGCGGGGGGTGGAGGGTTCAGGTGTTTCGGGTTGTCCGGTAGGGACGGAGGAGGCTTCCGCGTATTGACCCTTCCTGTGTCGCACCCCGCTTCTTTTCTGCTTCTACCCCCTAGGTTTGGTCGCGGCGGCCTGCTCATCATTGAGCAATTGGTGGAGAATTTTAAAATCTCTCTAAAGTGAGCTCGCAGTAACGTTTAAAACATTCTTATTAGAAAGATGTATAATTATCCGCCGGCAAAGATGACAGCGGCAGTTTCTTGCCCAGCAGGAGGTAGATGTGTTGAACATTTTCAGGGATGAAGGGGTAGCGATAGTATAGTAGGAGTAATTTGAATTTTCGAGTTTTCAAGTTTTTATGTTTAGTAGCGCTCCAGCTCAACTCGGAAAATAGAAGGGGGCGTTTCAATTAATGTTACGCTTTAGGCTTAGGAGGAATATGGGCTGTGCCTCTTTCCGGATCGTTTAGCTCAGCAAAGCGGATGGTTTTGTTTTTTTGAATAATCGGCTGGTGTCCGCGGATTCAACCTTTTGGTCTGGCCCGTGGAACTTATCATGAAACCCGCTAGAATCAGGATTCCCGCCGCCGCGGTTGAGGGTCACGCATTTTTGAAGCTTTCGGAACTATGTGGGCCTCCGAATGAGAAAACGCAAAAGTAGCAATTCTTACATATGCCTACGGAACCCGCACTAACGGATAGAGCTCGTCGTACTGGACAAGAAAAATACCCTGACCTTGGGTCTGCGATCATCTTCTCGGGAGTTATGGCCCCTCGAGCTTTTGAAAATGTTTGTGCAAATTTTACGGATCCTAGGGTGGAAAAATGCAAAAACATGAATTTTGGAATCGGAGGTCGAGACCCATATCATTCGACGCAGCTCATCGAGCTGAGTAATAAAACCACCCTGACTTGGGGTCCCCGACCTCTCGTTCAAAAGTTATGGGCTTTCGAATTTTCAGCATTTTACATGTGCAGTTACGGTTTCTAGGGGCGAAAAATGCGAAAATGCGATTTTCGGAATCTGTTGTTGACACCCATACCATTCGATAGAGCTCGCCGAGCTGAGTAAGAAAAATACCCTGACTGGGGGTCGGAAGTCATTCGTTCAAGAGTTAGAGGTATCCAAAGTTTCCGAAATTTAGCGTGTAAGAATTTACGGATCCGAGGTCGAAAAATGCAAAAATGCAAATTTTGGAATTAAGTATCGAGATTGGTATCAATCGACACAGCTTTTCACGCTGAACAAGAAAAATACCCTGACTCGGGGTCTGGGACCAATCATTGAGAAGTTACTAGCACTTGAAGTTTTCGAAATTTTACGTGTAACACTTTACGGATCCCCGGTCCAAAAATGCAAAATCACGTTTTCCGGAATCTAGGGTTGGGACTGGTCCTGTCGGGTTCGGCGCATCGCAATGAGCAATAAAACCACCCTGACCGCTGTTCGGAAACCGATACTTGAAAAGTTATGGCTAGCCCAAGGCCCGTAATTCTGGCGGACTCTCAAAGCCGATTACGAGTGTCTAGAGTGTGTGTGTTCCTTGAGTTAGGTTGAAGTTATAGTATAAGCATTTCGGGAATAGCACAGAAATTTGTCTTGAGACTGTCTCGGTGCTTTATCAGGCATTATGAGTGTACGGATTTGTGGTGTTTACATATGTACGCCTTGTATCCGTTTGCCTTATCGTTTGTGCTTTCGTGTTTATATTATCGTTTTGTTGGCCAGGTTGGGTAGGAAACCCTAGCGAATTTTGAACTTGTGACACTTTAGCACAGTCTACGTACATTAGCTGGTTTGGTAAAAGAAATTCTAGGGCTGTAGGCCCCCGCTAACCGCTAGAGTAGCAGTGGTGAATTTCAGTTGACCGAAAAATCTAGCCGCTTATGACATAGATTTCGCTCTCTAGTTTTTACTGGATTTTGATATATTTCGTTTGGTTTTTGTGCTTTCTATTTTGTCGTGCCTTTAATTTTTTTACACTCTGTTTTGTATTGCATGTTGGAGCCTTAGTTATTGACAGTGAGATAGGCCCTGTACGCGGGAATGGACAATCTAAGTGAAAAACCCCGCGCGCGTACCAGTGCTCTGAGGGAGTTGTCCAACCCAGTCGGCCCGGCCCACAACGTTAGAGGTTGCTACCTGCCCCTCGGCCACACCGCTTAAATCTAATTTTATCGACCCACCCCTTGGCTAAAAATGTTAGGATTACATGTAAAACCTTATAGCCAATCAGAGGCCGCCTAACCGAGTTGTTTACGTTTTTTGATTGGCTCACGCAGCCTGAGTTTTGTCAGCCAATCACGTGGCTTCGCTGCGTCTGTCCTGTGTGAAATTTCATTGGCTGTTCGCAGCCCCACTATTTTTAACCAATCGCATAACTCAAACCGCGCCTGCTTCGCTCAGAATTTCATTGGCTGCGCGCTGAGCGAAAAAGGTATATAAACGCAGTGCACGGCTGCAAATTTCAGTTCAGTTTCGATTTTCTCCGGTTTTTCAGTCGCGAAGCGCGAGCCGCGACACAGCAAACCGAGTTTTCGGTGCACTGTATGGCGACACAGTGCACTCGAAATTCTCGGGGCGCTGGCTAAGTCAGGGGGGTACTGCGCGTTACGCGCAGGGGATAAGTAAGTAAATAAGAAGGGGCCGCACTAGGATTTTCTCGGTATCACAAAGGGGGTGTGAGCTGGAATTTTACCTTAAACTTTGCCTGGCGTTGGCGACAACGCAGGTACAAATTTTCCTGCCAGTCTCGCAAAGGGGTACGTATTTTGTGAGACGCATTAGGCGTGTGATGAGAACAAAAAAGTTGTAGGCCCGAATTTTAGTGAATAGTCACTGGCCAGGACAAAAATCTACCTAGTAATACTCAGAGTGTTGAGTGTCAACGGCAGCAGGGAGGCCACGTCAGCCCGATGCTAAGCATTAGGGAATTGTCAAACAAAAGAGCTAAGGCCCTGCCTGTCAAGTACAAAACTTTCGTATGCCCCGTGAATTCAGACGATTCTAGTCAGGCCCTAGAAACTTAGCTGCAAGGCATACCACCGCCGTTGACTATCAAACTGTTGAATATGCAGCCGTGAGAGACCTAGGCTTAGGAGTGAACAGGATACATAATTGTAAGAAACAGGCGCGGTTTGTCACCCCTATTTGCGAATTCACCTCCAACCTGGTGGCTGACTAACGGAATACTTTAGCTCACTTGACCACCTGCAACTCATGTGGTACGCGCGTGTCTTCTCGGATATGTATTTAGAAGCAATGGGTATGCTCATTCAACAGTGTGCCCTCCACGCAGCAGCACTACCACGCGAGTTATGCATAGCCCTGCCTTTGTCATGTTAACAGATAATGCTCTAAGCAGCTTGGCACAGGAAAATCCGTTGCATGAGCATACCCAGGGGTAACCATACGTAACTCTTTCAAAGCATCCAGTCAACATTAGGTCATTGTAAGACTCTCCCAGCGTACAGGGATCTGGAGGTGTATAAAAGATCAAATTGCAAATTCACTTTCAGTCAGTAATTTCCAGTAACTTTCAGCTAATTTTATCGTAACACTCGTTCTACGTGCAAAATAACCATAGGCTGTCAAGCAGGAAACTGATTAGTCCCAGTTTCGTTGCATAGAGGTAATTACATGAAATAAAATGTGTACTCAATAAACCAAAACTTTAGGTTGTGTTCCCTGTTGAACCATGAGCAGTCAAGAAAATTCCTGGCCTAGAGCCATGGCTGAAATTTCAAGAGATAAAAACAGCACTGGTGCGAGCCAGGCTATCCATCTCGGAACTAAAACCCAGAGGCGCGGGTCGACTCGCCCTCTATTACAATAGACTAATAACTTAAGTATTCAAATTCTACGAAAATTACAACAGGTGTTTCAGTGAAATCAATGCACCTTGTCAGGAGACCAAGTGCTCACTAGAATTTAGACACAGAAATCATTAGTCCTGATTATGAAAATCAGCGGCAACCACACCATTCGAACTTATAACCATGTGCTGGGGGTGCGACTTAGCCACGCACGCGAGTGTTCATGAGAGCTTAGGCGTACGACGACGTTGGAATTTTGTGACTCTCAAAACCCGACGTCACGCCTGGGGGACCATCATCCTCTAGACACGTTGGCTTACTAGGCAGACCCACGGCCATGAACACCCGTGAGGGATACCACTCGGATTCGTCCGCAGAGGTACCCGTTGGTCGCAGCCGTAACAGTATAAGGGTTTTTCCGCCAGGGCCGTGGTGTTAATTTGAATCATTGCTCAACAAAGGGACCCGTTCCCGGTGATCTCTCACACTAGAGCCGCCTATACGCATTAAGCGTGTTTGCAATTTCCAAGAAGTACCTCAGGCATGGAGAATCAAGGTGAAGTGCAGCGCAATCCTATGAAGTTCAAGTCACGCCTAGGGGAAATCGGCAAGAAAGAGCGAAAAGGGAAAGGCGGGGCTGCGACCTGCGGAGGTTATACCCATGCTAGCCCGTCGACAGTGTGCATCCAGGACCGCAGGAGGAACCCATGCTAAAACGCTAGTTTTCTGTAACTGAGAAATTCACTTACTCATTTCTGTCCATACTTACAAAACAGCACTGACGATACATAAGCAGAGATATAGATGTTGCAGTATACCAAAAGCTTTGGTCCTAGAACCTGCAGTGATATCAAGCTCCAAGACGAATAACCAAGTTTATTTCCTGAATAATCCGCTTCCGGTCGTTAAGCCCTCTATCTAGATCTAATAAGAGACTCGAAATCAGCGAACATTGGTAACAAAACAAAGCAACAACAATACAAGTGAAATTTCTTGCAAATCGCCCTACTGAAAAATTGCACTGTAAGTTAAGAATCACTTGTACAGATTCTGTAAGTCGCTCCGACAATTTTTTGTAATGCTGTTTAAAATGAGTAACAGACCCTAAAATTGTCAGAGAGAAGAGGTATACACTGTATATATAATGCTCTGCGATAAATAATGTCGAAAATCAAAATTAAAAACAAATATCAATTATGAATTAAAAAATGCTTCATGTTAGTAACGTTTGGGCAACCAACAGCTGAGAATCACGACACCTTCTTTGAGTATTAGATCTACGATAAACTATCAATTTTAAAAACACTCTGCGATCAAGCCCCTAATAATCACAGTTACAACCGGAACTAGATTTTGCCGGAAGCGGAATCGGAATCAAATTTTGCTGTCGGAATCGGAATCGGAATCGGAATCAAGTTTTAGTAATTCTATTAAAAAGTTAAAGGTGTATGACTTTTAAGTTTTGTTGCAGTATGCCCGTTTCCGTTACTGTTCACAGTTTCAGCAAAAATTGTTTATATAGCTGACGGGATCCATGTAAACCTCGCTGCCGTCCCAAATTCCCACCATCCCATTATAAGAATTTGAGGTGTGGTTAAAGGTGGGATTTTGGGGTTTCGGGATATGGTCGAAGGTTGGATTTCGGGATTTTGGGATTTCGGGATATGGTCGAAGGTGGGATTTCGGGATTTTTATATTTTGAGATATGGTCGAAGGTGGGATTTTGGGATTTTGGGATTTCGGGATATGGTCGAAGGTGGAGTTTTGGGATCTTGGGATTTCGGAATCCCCTCCGGAAAACGATCCGGCCCTGTTCTATACATAGGACCGTAAGACTTAGCCCGTAATGGCCATTTATGATTTAATCTACGGTTAAACCAATTCCTAAAGTCTCAGCGTCCTAAAACTATGCCTAAACCTAGGCCTAAGCCTGAGCCATAGACTAAGTCAAAGCCTACGTCTAAAGCTAAGTCACCTCTAAAATGTATATCTAAGCTTTACACCAGATGTTACGGATAAACACCTAAATACCTAAGCCTAATGCGGGGTTCACGTTATAAATGGTGCAGCTGGCTCACGTTTTGTCACGTTGTATATATTGGGTAACATTTTGTCTGCGATGTGACCCAATATGATATTCAAAAAAGTGGTTGTCTGCTAACATCACGTATCGGTCAAGTTTTGTCTTTCAATATCATAGGATATTCTCTACGTTGTCTGTCAATATCATATGTTCATTTTGAAAATGTCTATTGAGTCAGTTGCAAAACTAGGTTTGGAATATCATATGGTACTAATCGACATGTGCCGTTAGTATCATATGATATTACAAGACAATGTAAGTATATAATTATATTATGGCGGGAAATTCAAATATTGGCGGGAAATCAAATTTTGGCGGGAAATTCAAATTTTGCGGCAAATTCAAATTTAGACGGGAAATTCAAATTTTGGCGGTAAATTTAAATTTTGGCGCAAAAATTCGAAATTTGGCATGAAAATTCAAATTTTGGCAGGAAAATTCGAATATGGGAGGGAATATTCAAAATTTTAGCGGATCGTCTTATGATACGTCTTAAACTACATAATGGAATATCATATGATACTTTAAATCCGTCTTGTTGAATATCATATCATATATGCTGTTAATTTGGAATATCATATGGTATTCAACAATATGTTTGATTTTATGTCACGTGACATTCGAACACTTGTGTGCTGAGATAACCTGAATACCCGTGCTTTGTATAGCAATATCACATGCTATTCGACTTTTGTCTGTCCGTATCATATGATGGTAACAAAATTTTATGTTGATGTCGAATGAACATGTGACAAAACGTGACCCGACCGCCCCAGTTATAACGTGAACCCCGCATAAGACGGAGCGTTGCATATTCCTAAACCTAAATCTTGAGCCAAAGGATCAATATCGGGACCCTTTGACATAGAGCGAGATAATTTCAACCGTTAAGCGAAAAAACAACATGCTGGAAACCGCAGTGAGAATCGGATTGTTTAAAAACGTTCTGTACTAAAGCCGGAGTTGAACCTAGACCGTATATAGTGTTCCAAGCCTATGCATTAAGCAGTAAGTATGCTAGATTACTCACCCTCTGCGAGTTTAATACTTTGATAAAATAACATTGCTTTATTATGTATATATAAATATATCTGCATTAATGAAGATTTAGGTCGTAATTATTTTCGTTAAGTCGTAATAACATCCGTTCATTGCATAGGTATTCATTTAACACGCACAAATGCAACGCACAATGCATATGTAAACTCGAACGAACAGCCATATAAAGACGTCCTCGCAGGGGGGAGGTCGCGAAAAATGCAAAATAGCAAAGAAACAAAATAACGCGTACGTACCATGAACGAGACAGGCAAGTGACAATAATGATGATAATAATATTAATAATAATGATGGCCCATGTTACTCTGAGGGGCGTCCCATTTATCCACGGGGCAGCAATAAGCCCGGAGTGAAACGTTTTTGCTGGGTTGGACGGGACAGCCAGGACAGCTTCGAACCTATGATTTGTTGGGTCGGTCTGGACAGCCAGGACAGCTATAAATCAATGTTTTTGTTGATACATTTTTAAACAGCTAAGCTTAAACACTGATAATACCACAAATAGTGCATTCCGAGAAAGGGCGTTGCCATGATTTGGTTTCAGGAGGGTAGCCTGATTTTTAACGGAAACACTTAAAAATATACTTAAAATTAAGTAAAACTGTTGCCGAAGTGTTTTAATTACTATGGTGCTTGGCAAACTTTTACTTAATTCCAAGCAAATACAAAATTGTTAGCTTTACATTTACTTAATTAATCAGGAAATGACAGCAGTGAGTTTTGCGTTTTTACATTAAAGCAAAGATTGAACTAAATATACTTAAGAAAATTAGTTTAAAAAATATAACTAAAGTATTTTAAGTAGTGATTTTACGGAGTAAATATATCATATAAATTATATGTGCAACGGAAAATAAAATTACGATTAACATATATCAAATTAGTACAAACGGACAATTTCACCCGACCGATAAAGTGAGGGGTTAACAAAATTTTATTTTCTCAAAGTTTCATTTACACGGATAATATCCTAATTTCCCAAAATCCCGAGCGAAAAAGATGGGGTCGAAGCTGTTCCGACCAACCCATCAAAAACATTCGTTTGAAGCTTACCCGGTCAACCCAGCGAAAACATAGGCTCGAAGCTGTCCCGACCAACCCAGCAAAAATGTAGGCTCGAAGCTTTTCCGACCAACCTAGCAAAAACAGAGACTCGAAGCAGTCCTGGCTGTCCCAACCAACCCGGCAAAATCCTAGAATTGAAGCTAGGTTCGAAGCTGTCCCAGCTGTCCTGCACGACCCAGTAAAAACATAGGCTCACGCAGCTGTCCCGACTGTCCCGGCCGACCCTGCAAAAATACAGGCCAGGGCTAGAAGATGTGCTGGCGGTCCTGCCCGACCCAGCAAAAACATAGGCTCGAAGCTGTCCCAGCTGTCCCGGCCTACCCAACGAAAACATATGCTCAAATCTGTCCCGGTTGACTCGGCTGACCCATCAAAAACATAGCCTCGAAACTCATCCAGCTGTCCCGGCCGACTTAACAAAAACATAGGCTCGAAGCTGTCCCGGCCGACTCATCAAAAACATACGCTCGAAGCTGTCCCGGCTGACCCGGCCAACCCAGCAAAAACATAGCCTCGAAACTCATCCAGCTGCCCGGCCGACTTAACAAAAACATAGGCTCGAAGCTGTTTCGGCCGACCCAACGAAAACATATGCTCGAAGCTGTCCCGGCTGATCCGACCAACCCAACGATAATACAGGTGGCTGTCCCGGTCGACCCAACGAAAACATATGCTCGAAGCTGTCTCGGCTGACCCGGCCCACCCAACGATAATACAGGCGGCTGTCCCGGTCGACCTAACGAAAACATATGCTCAAAGCGGTCCCGGCTGTACCGGTCGACCCAACGAAATCTCTGGATCGAATCTGTCCTTGCGGTCCCGCCCGATATTAATAATAATAATAATAATAATAATAATAATAATAACTAATAATAATAATAACAACAATAATAATAATTAATAATAATAATAATATAATAATAATAATATAATAATAATAATAATAATAATAATAATAATGTTCGGTTCGCTCACCAGGTTTCGTTGACAATGGGGCGACCGAAGTGACGGTCCTCAAATTTTAAAGCTTGCTTTTACCGTGTGATTTAACACAAGAATACGTCTAGCTTCAACCTCGCTTTGCTCGCGCGGTTGCAGCAGTTGAAAGGCTTCGCTGTCAGAAATAACCCAAAAGGATATTGGGATTTAATAGATACTTACAAAAAACAAGCGTGACTTGTTTAACTCGCTCCACTCATGAGTTTCTAATGTTCCGATGACCTCCTCCGGTTATTCCCTGCCAAAACATAAATTTTTAAAAAATTCGAATTTTAAGGTTCCAAATTTCTCAACTGGACTCAAACGTTTTTGTCGAAGAATTATACACATTATATACCATTTGACACAGGTTGCGGAGCTAAGATGAATATTGTTAAATATTTTCCAATCAGACGTCTCCCAAACGAGTCAGTGATATTTAATTTATCCAACTTATCGAAAAAATTTGGGTCCCAGGGGGAACTTGTGGTCTTGAAAATCTAAATTTTCAAAAATTCAGATTTGGGCATGGAATGATTGCAGGATGTCATCAGAAGCTCAAATTTGCAGGATCTTTCAAAATGCAAGATTTTTGAGCAAACGACGGCTAAGGGAAGGCTAACCGATAACTCCGACAAATAATGAATTTTTCCAAATTCTTTCCATTTTTTCCGGAAAAAATGGAAAAAATTCTTTTTTTCCGGTCATAATTTTTTTCCGGAGAAAAGCAACCCTGGCTGGGGTTGACGAAAAAATTCTATATACAAGTATCTATTGTGGATTGGATACGCCTTGGTGGGTTAAAATTTGGCCAATTTCATTAGAGATAAGGTGAATTTAGTCATTTTTAGTTAATTGTAGTTTATTGTAGCAATATTCGAGTTTTCCAATAATTGTGTTAATTGTTTGGATAATTTTAATTATACGGACGTGGCTACTAAGTCTACGCGTAAGTCTAAACATGCGCCTGAGACTAGGTACCAGTCTCTAATTGCTCCGTTCCCCAGTCTGCCAGTGAAACGATCTAAAATGCTTGATTGAAACTCGCAAAGAATGCGTAAACTTTGAAGTTTAATGATCACATTACTATATATTCGTTTGCGGTAAATTAGCTATTTGTTCAGCATGTTAATTATGTATCATATATATTTGAATGCAATTCGTTGCTATTTCGTCTCAATCAGTTTCGTGTTCTGCTTTTTTGATGCTCGGACATTTAATAAAACTGGTTTCAAAGGGGGTTGGGCATGGCCTTTTCGGTCTCTTTGGCGCTATCCTTGCCAAATATCGCCAAATTATAACAATACTGTAGTGACCCGAATAAGAAGGGGGGCTGATATTTATTTGACCCTTCCAAAGGTTATCCCCTGCTATTCGGTTACGGACTGTTATTATTTTTATCCCGTCCTCCGCCACACTTCGTTACACATATATCCGGTATTGTAACTAACCCTTGAATTGAAAGTTTATTTGCCTTGTATCAAAAGCTTTAGCCATATATAATGCAAGGTTATTATTAGGAACGTACTTTGAAAATTTAAGTATGATTCAAAGTTTTGAACTCACCTTTATTTGGTTCTGGAGTCATTTATGCGCTACATTAGGAATAATTAACATTTATGGACTCTAATTAGGGTTTAGGGACTTTATGCGCTTACGGACTCTTATTAGGGAAACAGACTATTATTGATTGGAACTCAAAATGGGTACCCCGTCTTTTCTTCTGGTCGCTGCAGTACTGGCATAAAAAATACCGTTTTTAGAATTGTATCTTTTATGCTCATATCAATTTGCTTGAGGGTCAGGGTACTTCCTTTAGAGCAACAAGTTAAAACAAGTGCTTAAGAAACGAAATTGAGATTCGGAAACTCAAAAAACACAAAATCGAGTTTCGGATATCCGAAATAGAAAATTTTATTTCGGATATACGGATATCCAAATACGAAATATATCCGATGCCCATCACTAATAATAATAATAATATAATAATAATAATAATAATAATAATAATAATAATAATAATAATTACAACAATGCTAGTCGGGATCAGCGGCCACAACAGGCCAAGGGCGCTGGCTCCCTCAACTCTGATCTACAATTTGCCATATTAATACAGTTCAAGTATATAAAAAGTATATACAGCTGTTACATGTCTACTGGTACGAAGGCGATTGGTTCACAACACTTGTACCAATAGCTTAGCTGTTGCGATAGGCGTTTGGTTTACGACATATTGACCCGAATTTTCACACAATCAAAACGATGTCATTCATAAAGTTCTTGGTTGACTCAGATTTACAGATTTTACACAAGTAACTTTGCAGAAAAACAATAAACTTAAACTGAAAATTTTTGAGAGCCATTTGAGTGCCCTCTCCTTTGGCTATGCGCATGTACGAAACATCTATTACAAAGGAATAAAATAAAATCGGAAATGATAATTCTCCAATGAAAATCAATTTTTTATTCCGACAGTTGCTTTGGCATCCCCGCAAAACGGCTGTTGTTTGCATAGTTAAACTAAGAACAACTAATCGCAATCAGATTGTATTCTAGCAGCTGTTTAGGGTATTCTATTGTCCAATAAAAATCAATCTGCATTCCGGTGGCGATTTCGGCTGCCCCAAAAACTATCGTTGTTTGATTAGTCCCAGTTGACAAATGGGCACATGGCTGTTTGGTGCACGACATTCTTTTATTATATTTTCGCGATCTGCTTTTTAATGTTAAGTGTTTTACGATTATTGGAAGCGTACCTGTTTTTCTGCACGCAGTCATATAAATACATTATGCGGTGTTCACGTTATAACCGGGGCAGTTTGGGACACGTCTTGTCCCTATTAGACTATTGAGTCACATTTTGTCTGCTTGTAGACTCCATATCGTATTCAAAAATTCGTATTTGTCTGCTAATATCATTGTAGGTCACCTTTTGTCCTTCAATATCATATGATATTCGAGGTATTGTCTGTGAATATCATATGATATATTTTCAAATGCCTGCGTAGTTGAGGTAACATACCCAAATTGTTCTGTTGAATATCATATGATACTAGAATTTGAAATTTGAATTTTTGAATTATGAAGCTGTGGTTTTAAGCGATTTTGTGTCGGAAACGATTTGCAAGCATGTATTTGGTATTTAAAGCACGTTTGTGCCTCTGCCGTCCAACTTTTCATTTATTTATTAGTACCCTATAGGTTACACTGTCCCGCTGAATATCATATGATATTCGTTGAAATTTTGGAATATCATATGATATTCGCATAAATGTCCCACACTATCACGTGACATACCGTTTGTTGTACACATTGATTATTTGAAAGCGGTGGTTTGTAAGCTAATGTCATACGAATTTTAACGTTGACGTCGAATCAACATGGGACAAACCGTGTCCCGTTTGCCCCGGTTATAACGTGAACCACGCATTACCCACATCAGGTGTTTAATTTCCATTTTAAAATATATGCGAGTGAATATTAGCTTCGCAATAATCTATGCACTTCGCGGTATCATCACTGCCAGGCGGTGGTACGGGAGCAGTGTTTCTTGATATATATCACCAAAAAATATGTCATTTAAAAACTTTAGTGACAAAAATGTCAACAAAATCCGACTTCCGAAAATTTTTTTGAAAACACTTGGTGTCATGCTGGTTGTCGTGCGGAAATTCAAAGTTTCTCAGACGGCCAATTATTTTTGGTTTGGGGAGGCTCTAGCCACCTACACACAGCCCCAAAGTGGTAATTTTTCAGCTGCTGACAGTTATCGCTTTCATGGATTTATGGGCCATCTACGTTAAACCGCACGCGCTAGTGTAAAAGGTTTTCCAACCACCACGTTTGGAAGTGCATATAAAACCACATTTTGGTTTGGGATTTGAGACATCTCCAGTAGTGTAGTTAGATAGTGGTAAATGTCCTTACTCCCTACGAAGGGAGTCAGGACAAAACATATGTGTTTCCAAGACTTCAGGGCAATCGAAACCTAATTTAACAGCTGATAAATTAAACATTTTCAATATATGCATACATAATAGGGCGCAGCAACTGTTATAATACATTGTTTGTAGTCCCTTCTAAGGGACTCACGACAAAACGAGTTGCTATCCAGGGCATACGGACGTATTCATTGCTGTGCATACGGCATGTTAATTGTCGTAATAGTTTCAAAACGACCATTGACGTCTTGAGTACTGCAACAACTGAGTCTCTGAGAACAACGTAGGGACAAAAAAGGGTAGGACAATTTTTTACAGTAGTGCTTGCGTTTCAACGTGGATTACCCATTAAAAATATTTTCAAATTTTTTCAGTCCAGAATACTCAAGGCTTGGATAACATATGCTTGTTCTAGGGCAACTGAAGTACGCGTCAAACGGTTACGGAGTGGAAATTCTTCCACCGGACCCAAATAACCGAGGCTGTCGCATTCCGAAAGATAAACAAGCAATGGGTCGACATTGTTTTATTGCTGGAGACAATCGGAACAATGAACAACCGCATTTAACTTCGGCACATACAATTTGGGTACGCTGGCACAACTATATCGCACGCGAGTTACGAAGCATTAATCCCCACTGGACTGATGAAATAATATTTCAAGTAGGTGCGAGACCGTTCATAACAACGGATGCTGTAAATCGAAAAAGTATATAGCTCTATCTACATCAAGTCATAATTAAGCTCAATTTCGAAATTTGCTAGTCCAAAGCGAACTAACCCACTTGGGCTAGCCCAAGGCGGAATCAAGTCTGATAAAGCTGTGCGCATTCTCATTGGTTACTTAATAGCCATATATAGCGTGATTCTGGTTTTTACTAGTTTAAAACTTGGGATTATGTTGGTTGCTATCGGCTTGAGTTTTTACGGGTGTCTCAATGGTACCCCTACGAAAAAAGGAAATCGCATCAGCTAATTGAACTGGGTATGGCATTATAGGTAGTAACCCACCACATGGTGGGAATCTGTAGCTAATAACAATTGTGCGGTGAGCTAACCCTGTCGTAATTCCGCGCTGGACTAGCCCAATCCGAAATTGGGCTGGACCAATTTGAAATTGGGCTAATTTACGGCTTGCGCAACGACAAATTTATATATTAATACATGGCCGGTCTCCGCAAATCCCTGGTTCGGATAAAAGCTAATTATTTTTGCATAGGCTTGGACTTTGTTATAGACGCATTTCTACGCTGAAGTTTAGGTTTACCCTTAAGAATAATTCAAACATGCTGAGTCATATTCTGTTTAACGCCCCTGGAATATTAACACTCGTCATCTATATCTGGTTTTCCAGCGTTATTGTTACCCAATAAAGATTGTGAACGTGCACGGTCACATGCAAACATTTACATTGCATGTGCGACAGAAAAAATATGTGAAAGTAACTGAATCAATTCGATGGTGTTTGACATAAATACGAGTGATGGTATGAATTTTATGAACTTTTTTAAAAATAATATTCGGCAAATTAAAATACTGGAGCCAGATCCGGAGTCGGATGACGATTTCTTGTCGGAGCAGGACACGGATATTCGGTTGCACCCTTATATATTTACATATACATATACATATATAAGATGATTGAAAGAAGTCAAATAAACCGAGAATAGCAGCATATATCTGTCAGTTAATTGAATGTTTTAAATACTTATTGGTGATTCTGCATATTCTACTTTGTAGTGTTATTTTTAGGAGTTGCATATGGCTGAAATAACATGCTCATAAAGCCGGACTGAGACTTTCCCAGAGGTCAACATTTTTCTAAACTTAGCTGCAACCCAGTTAAAACTATGCGGAAAATGATTGTTTTTGCAACCTGGATTTCCATCATATCTAAAATAAATGGTGCAGGTAGAATGTTAGTTCAATTCCTAATTGGTGTAAGCAAATTAGCTATTTTGTCAAATAGCAGTGTGGCCTGGACCGAATAGCTAGTTTGAGTTGCAGCTGAACAACAGTGATGTAAAAGCAATGGCCATAGGTTTTCAAATTTCGTTTTGTGTCGGCCGAAATAATTAAATATCATTGTGCCATAAGTTCAATAACAGTTTAGCCTACGCCAAACTGATACAACATAAAGCATAAGCTTGATATAGACAATAAATGATTGGTCCGAATAACAGTTGGCTTACAATATTTAGATAAAATCGTTGGCATTTTTGAGATGAACATCACTTAAGTTGTATTGTAAAAATGAATGGTGTGATGTAACTGCAATTAATATCATTATGGAAATTTACGTAATTTTATTTCAGGAAACAAGACAAATTGTAGCCGCTGCTAATCAGAAAATAATCTATAGCGAATTTCTGCCAATAATTTTGGGTCCTATCGCTATGCGGTCATTTGGATTGAAATTGTTGGGTTCTGGATACTTCCATGTACGCCAAAACTGAATTATTCTATGCCTTTTATATATTACTCGCGGGATGTGCTCGAAGTCAAGTTTGGTGGTCTCTTGTACGCTTCTGCACCTCTACACGTTTAAGCTTAGGGAGGGATTGGGGCACAAGTCCGCCGCGGAGTCACCTACCGTAACGCAAATTCCGTTCCGATATGCGAAAGCTGACTAGGGTATATTTTTCTTATGCTATTGTTAAATTTAATTACACAACGCCTCAATATTTTATAATGTGTCTGTACAAGCCAAGACCACGTATTCTAAGCAGCGTACTAGGGCATATTTCTAAGGTTTATGGTAAGATTAATTATACAACGCCTTGTGCGTTTCCTGCTACAATGCAGATTAAATCTAAACTTTAAAATTTAATACCCAAACACAGCGGCTTGATGAAACCCTTATGACCTTTGCTACATAAACTAACATTAAAGTCATGATTTCCTCGGTATGTCAACAATTTGTACCAAATTTGGGTTTGCCAAACTATGAGTCTTAGTCTAGCCATTTGTTTTGTAAATAAAACTGGATCTCTTAACAAAGTTATGTTTATTTTCAATAATTTAATATGTTCTTCGACAAACCTTCTTTGAGCGTTTGTCGGCGTCGTTCCATAAGTGGTTAATAGATAAATTATAATGAATGTCTAAGCGTTTGTTTTAGAAACGAGACAAGCGCTTTGCGTTATGCAGGGTTCACGTTGTAACTGGGGCAGCTTGGAACACGTTTTGTCCAAGTTGATTCGACGTCAAAATAAAATCTTGTGATCTGATTAGCGGTTATGTAGACAAATTGTAAATGTCACGTGACACTGATTACAAATCACTGATCTCAAGCAATCATCGTATACAAATAGCCATTTGTCATATGATACTGCGAGACATTTTTGCGAATATCATATGATGTTCAAAAATTTTACTAAATATCATATGATATTATGCAGGACAATGGAATTTGCGAACGCTAATAAAACAGTATAAATGTTACATAATTCAGAATTATGTCTCTCACACGTTATAACGTGTGCATTTCGCTCTTGCAACGTCCTACAATATAGTTAGATACGCAGATTATACTACTTTTACGTAGACGGTGTAGCGAACATTTTTATGCCGTCAATATTTAACTTGAATGTCCCACTCAACTGCATAATAGGTATCGAATGTCTGGTGTATAGATTGTTTGCTTAAAAAATTATTTTTCACAAAATTTGAGGTTTTTTCATAATTTAGTTTTTTCTTCAAAAATTTCGATTTCCCGGTAAAATTTGAATTTTGTCTCCCGCCAAAATTTGAATGTTCCCGCCAAAAATGGAATGTTGCCGCTAAAATTCGAATTTTCCCGCCAAAATTTGAAATTTTCGGTCAAATTTGAATTTCCCGCCAAAATTTAAATTCTCCCGCCAAAATTTAAATTGTCCCGCCAAAATCTAAATTCTCCCGCCAAAAGTTAAATTCTCCCGCCAAAATTTAAATTCTCCCGCCAAAATTTAAATTTTCCACCAAAATTTAAATTCTCCCGCCAAAATTTGAACATTCCCGCCAAAATTTGAATGTTCCCGCCAAAATTTAAATTTTCCCGCTAAAATTTGATTTTCCCGCCAAAATTCAAATTCTCTCAAGAAAATTTGAATTTTTTCGCCAAAATTTGAATTTTTTGCCAAAATTTATAAATTCTCCCACCGAAATTTAAATTCTCGCACCAAAATTACAATTTCCCGCTAAAACTTGATTTTGATGCTAAAATTTGTATTTTTCACCAAAACTTGAATTTCCCTCTAAAATTTAAATTCTCCTGCTCAAATTTGAATTTTCTCGCCAAAATTATATCTCGCCTAATTTTAAATCACCCTCACAGTTTCAATTTCCTGCGGTTGCAGGTTCTAACGCAATTTTCCATAGAATCCCTGGGACTTGGTCAGAACTTTCTCGAGCCATGGGGTACACGGAAATTTCCAAATGGCAAGGCGCTCAGCTCTTTTGTCAGGTAATTCCTGGTGCTTAGCACGAGACAGTCTTGGCCTTCCTGCCATTCTTGACAACCAATACTTAAATACAAGTGAGTATCTTAAAGATATCAATAAATTTTAGTCGCTCCTATGAGCTGGTATCGCTTTAACAATTTGCCTAAATGGCAGTTCCACGATGGTTCTAAATTCAATTCCTTTCTTCTTTTGAAATTTCGCGAGAATTCTAAATTTTACAAGCGATCCTAGTACTCACGTTATCGGTAACGGTAGGCAAACTTTGAACCAAATAATTTGACACCCCACGCCCCTTTCGTGAAACCGATATAGTCGTAGCTGGGCCCCGTTTTGACATAGCCGCGTTACATACATGCCCCCTATCCCCTGTCGAATTGCGCCCCGAGACTCATGTACACGCTATGTCGCCAATGCGTGTAGTGAGCTCGGTTTGCTGTGGCGGCTCTGGCACGCGACTTTGAAAACCGAAAAATTTAAGACTGAACTGACTGCACAGCCTGTCCACCGTGCTCTTACACCCGCGCTCAGCCCCTACACGATTCACCGTTGCACTTAGCCAATCAGAAACTTAAAAACAATAGCAAAGCAGCGACCCGATTGGATAGAAAATCTGATTCGTTTTGGGCCAATGAGAGAGCTATGTACACAACCTTCAAAACGACCCGTTGATTGGACGCCGGTCTTTGCCTGTATTATCAGCACTACGGTTTCAAAAAGGAGACACGACAGTTCTTGGCGGCTGGGGCGGCTTTAAGCGGGCTTATGCGGGGTTCACGTTATAACCGGGGCAGGTGGGACACGGTTTGTCCCATGTTGATTCGACGTCAACGTTAAAATTTGGGCACTTATATCGGGTGAACAGACAAAACTCGAATGTCATATGACATTAGCTTACGCACCACCGCTCTCAAACGATCAATATGTACAAGGGACGGTATGTCATGTGACACTGTCGGACATTTATGCGAATATCATATGATATTCCAAAATTTCAACGAATATCATATGATATTCAGCGGGACAGTGTAACCTATAGGGTACTAATAAATAAATGAAAAGTTGGACGGCAGAGGCACAAACGTGCTTTAAATACCAAATACATGCTTGCAAATCGTTTCCGACACAAAATCGCTTAAAACCACAGCTTCATATTTAAAAAATTCAAATTTCAAATTCTAGTATCATATGATATTCAACAGAACAATTTGGGTATGTTACCTCAACTACGCAGGCATTTGAAAATATATCATATGATATTCACAGACAATACCTCAAATATCATATGATATTGAAGGACAAAAGGTGACCTACAATGATATTAGCAGACAAATACGAATTTTTGAATACGATATGGGGTCTACAAGCAGACAAAATCTGACCCAATAGTCTAATAGGGTCAAAACGTGTCCCAAGCTGTCCCGGTTATAACGTGAACCCCGCATTACGGGGGAGATAAAATTTCGTGGATACTTCTGGAGAATATACAACCCTTCCAAAAATACCGGTATTGTTTGTGCGGCTTTTCGGGTGACTTACATCCCTCTTTTGCATATCTTATTGGTGTATACTGTTGTAACTGCCCATTGAGGCGTATATGATTCGTCTTAGAATGGTGCCGAGAGAGGGGTAACAGGGTAAAATCATGAGACCAAAAGCAGAAAAGCAGAAAAAATCAATAAAAATCAGAATCCAATAGAGCATAAAACAATGGCATAATCCAGTGCAACTATTACAAAGATATGCAATATCATTTAGGGCAGCAGACACCCTAGTTGTTGCCTAACTTTTGAACCGCCTACCTTTAAAACTAAGAAATGGTGTATATACCCTAATAACCTTAGTGTATAAACTTGAGTGATGTATCCTGCACACCTATGGTTCTGGTTTATATCAAAAACTGAGCTAAACTAGGTTCAAGAAAAGCTAGGCCGATTTTGTCTGATAAATCCTATGTTAAAATACCTGGCCAATGTTACTTTAAAAATTGTCCCATTTTCCAGGGACAGAAATGTACCAGGAGTACCCGTCCCATTTTCCCGGGACAGCAATGTACCAGGAGTAGAGTAAATTCCAAAAATATTACTGGGACAGCGGGACAGTTGGGACAGATGAGACAGTGGGACAGATGGGACAGTTGGGACAGCTGGACAGTTGGGACAGCTGGACAGTTGGGACAGTTGGGACACTTGGGACAGATAGGACACTTGGGATAGATGGGACAGTTGGGACAGTTGGGAAAGATGGGACAGTTGGGATAGTTGGGACAGCTGGGACCAATTACGCGCTGATGTTCACGGTTTCCATTTAATTCTTGGGACATGGTATGTTCATGAGCCATTTCTCGTGGTTGCAGTAGCTGGGACGCCAGAGATTTTAATAATTTAGTAGAACCGAGATGCGTCTGATGGTCGTTGTACTTTTAGAACAGCCGGTGACGTAAATTAAAGAACCAAATGCACAAAATGGGATCCGAAACAACCGTCTTTGTACATTACACGTTCTTGATTGGTGAGCTTTAAGTGATCATCTGTATTATGAGTAGTATTTTAGCTTTATTTCGAAGGTGCCTGGGTAACACATCCACAATGTCCTGGAGACTGGTAGTGTTTGGTGTGTTGGTAATCTGAACCGCGTTCGATGACTGCGCTGTTGAGTCCTGCTTACTGTGATTTGACATTAATTTTTTAAACATACTTTTTTAAACTAACGTGTACTTTTTGGGTTCATTCTTAATTAAACGGGGTTCACGTTATAACTGGGCGTTCGAGTCACGTTTTGTCACATGTTTATTCGACATCAACATACATTTTTGTTACCATCGCATGATACGGACAAATTAAAGTCGAATATCATGTGATATTGCTATACAAAGCACGGGTATTCAGGTTATCTCAGCACACAAGTGTTCGAATGTCACGTGACATAAAATCAGACATATTGGTGAATATCATATGATATTCCTAATTAACTGCATATATGATATGATATTCAACAAGACGGATTTGCAGTATCATATGATATTTTACTATACAGTTTAAGTGTATTATATGATATTCTATTATGTAGTTCATGACATATCATAAGAAAATCCGCCAAAATTTGAATGTTCCCGCCAAAATTTGAATTTTCCTAACAAAATTTGAATTTTTTGCGAAATTTTGAATTTTCCTGCCAAAATTAGAATTTTCCCAAAATTTTAATTTCTTACCAAAATTTGAATTTTCCAACAAAAATACCATTTTCCGCCAAATTTTGAATTTTCCCGCCAGATTTTGAATTTTCCCCAAAATTTGAATTTCCCGCCAAAATTTGAATTTTCCGCTAAAAATACCATTTTCCCGCCAAAATTTAAATTTCCAGCTATATTATTAGTATGTTATTTACATTGTCTCATAATATCTTATGATATTAACGGCACATGTTTGTTAGTATCATATGATATTCCGCCGTACGCAATTCTGTTAGACATTTTCAAAATGATCGTATGATATTGAAAGACGATGTAGAGAATATCATATGATATTGAAAGACAAAAAGTGACCGATACATAATATTAGCAGACATCCACTGTTTTTAGAATATCATATTGGGATACATCGCAGACAAAATGTTACCCAATATATAGAGCGTGACAAAACTTGACTCAGCTGCACAATTTATGACAAAATGTTACCCAATATATAGAGCGTGACAAAACTTTACTCAGCTGCACAATTTATAACTTGAACTCCGCATTAGAAAACAGTTGTCGTAAGATAGGTTTAACCATGTTTATAATTTTGGGCACAAGTTTATGTGCAATCCTTAATATTAATATTTTTTTAACAATTGAGTTACGTTTGGATACCAATGCGCTTATTTTACGACTTTCTCTTCTTAAAAACAATTTATTTTGATTGCTTGACTTTATGCGGGGTTCACGTTATAACCGGACAGCCGGGTCACGGTTTGCCCAAGTTGATTTGACGTCAACGTTAAAATTCGGGCTTTTATATCGGGTCAACAGACAAAACTGGAATGCCATATGTCATTAGCTTACAAACCACAGCTCTCAAATGGTGATCCTGTATATGATTCGGTATGTCACGTGATACTGTGGGAGACGGTTGGTTATTTGTGTTCAAGGTTGTACCAAGGCAAAAAGTTCTATACGTACTCTTTCAAATTTAGGGGGATACTGCTGACTTGTGTGAGTTATCGGTGCTTGATTTAGTACAGGTGGTTTGAAAATAACTGACCGGTATAAAATTGAAGCCATGCTAATGTTACTGGACCCAAACGGTTTCAATTTTATCTACGGTGGCAGATATATCTGTATTCGAGTTTTAACCACTTGAATATGAATTGCTAATTTATAACCACCCTTTTTGTAATCGGTGGAAGGTAGCAATTCGGGGAATTGTAAAACCTTGGAAACTGCCCTGGGGAGTCAAAACAATATCATTTCTTGGAAAACTGTAATTTTAAAGGGCGGATATATTTTGAAATCTTGAAAACTTAGTCTAAACAGGAAAATCCTTAGATTTTAAGTACTTTTTAAGCTCAAATGACGGTCGAAAAACTTGACATACTTGATCATACTTTTGGAATTTCTGTCTGAATTATTTGTTTAAACTTAGATTTGCTCGTGTAAAGCTTATAATTTTACAAAATAGTTAGAATTTTTCGTGTATTTTTGCATTTCTGAAATAATTTCGAGAATCATTTCCACCTTCAATCAGGGCCTAGAAAAACCCATAGTAAAACCACTTCGAATCAGTTATTCGGGCGTCAGTAAGGGCAAGTGCTGCCCAAGATTTTAATGCGATTTTATGGATTGCTTCAGGCTTTGTGCTTCGGATTGCTTGTGTTTGGCACTACGCACTGATTTTTTTAACGATTTCGTGAAAGGACGTAGGTAGTTCTATAGTTTCTGTTAAACTAGTATTGTGATAGGCGCCTCTTGGCTATACTACTCGCTTAAAGTAATAAGTGTAGTTTCCTGTGCGTAGGGGAGCGGCCAAGGAAATTTTTGGTTGACATCTGATTTTTTAAGATATGCTTGGTTGTGATTAGAAGCAATTGCGTATGGCGAATTGTTGCACAATCTTTGTATAGGAGCCTTAAATTTTTTATATTTTGTACTTTTGTACAGCGACTTTCTGTGAATACAATTGGGAAGTGTTAGCGTGAATCTCTACATAGGAGTACTGTACGTATTGTGTAACTATTGACGAGTTATTATTCAATCCCATTTGGGGGGGCAATTTCTTTTCGAGTTTACCGATTGGTATATCGGTATACGTTCGGCTATCAAGGCTATCAGTGATAGATAGCAGTTGAGTTTTAATATGTATTCTATTTTGAGTGTGGGAAAGATTTATTAGTGGGAATTGTTTTGGGACGTACTGTAGGTGATTTAATTGACAAATTTAAAGCGTGCTATTGTTTAGTAACTACGATTGCTTGAAGGCGTTCCTTGAAGTGCCGAATAGCATCGCAAAGCGCTACATAATAAAAAATGGAAAGTTGGATGGCAGACGCACAAATGTGCTTTAAACACCAAATAATCGCCTACAAATCGTTTCCCACACAAAATCGCTTAGAACCAGAGCTTTAGAATTCAAAAATTCAAATTTCAAATTCTAGTGTCATATGATAGACAACAGGACAATTGGGAATGTTACCTCAAGTATGCAGACGTTTAAAAACATATCATATGATTTTCGCAGACAATACCTCGAATATCACACGATATTGAAGAACAAATGATGACCCACACATGATAATAGCAGATGAATACGAACTTCTGAATACGATATGGGGTCTATAAGCAGACAAAAATGTTACCCAATAGTCTAATAGGAACAAAACGCGTCCCAAGCTGCCCCGGTTATAACGTGAACCCCGCGTTATATTTCCACTTTCTAGATTTCAACAAATTTCAGAAATGGCCCGCACGAGCGAAACTTATGCTTTGATTAGAATGCTCTTAACATACTCTTGTGGCCCTGATTCAAGATAATGCAAAGTATTTAGGTTTTCTTGTATCAGCACTCATATCAGCATAAGTTCACGACACAAATTTCAGATATACATATGTTTGTTTATAGGGTAACAGACCCTCGGATAATATAAATTGTTTTGGAGCGCTTGGTTTCAAATCGACTACAAGATTCCCATATTGCCTTTTTAATGATTTTCTATACGCACCCGTTAAATAATGGTTATTTCCTGAAAACATTCATGATTTTAACGCGTTTATCATAGCTTGATCTCCTCTGTTTTCAAAAACAAAATAATAATCAGTGTTCTTTCTGACTTGATTGGAGCATCAAAATAATCATTATTTTCTGTATTTGCGTTATTGCTGCTCCCATGAGAACTCCCAATGATCTTTGACTGTGAGTACACTTAATGTTAATGGAAATAAAAAAATATCCCTTCATGTACCCTTCAACGTCAAATCCAGGTTCTATATTTCTAAAATCAGTATCTTTAATGCAAGTGTAAACTGCCCGGCAATTATCACCTTGATTTTGTAATGTGAGGAAAACATTTATCGGAAATGATCGCTTATTGACCAACACTTGAATGCTGTGTAAGTTGAAATCATTAACGATGTAAGGGTTCTTGTGTATCTGACTTTTGCTAATAATAGACTATGACACGTTCACTTGTCTAATTCCTAACGATTTTGTTGCAAAAGATTATACCTGATAACCGGGTACCTCAAGCCTAGCACGAACAATATTCGTTGATACTTGGTTAAACTAGATGGAATAAGCGTTACGTACGGGAAATTTAGTTTAGCCTGCAATGGGTAGGTGTGTCTGCAGCATATATCGCGGTTGATAGCAATGATTTTTTCACGGTTTCGGGAAAGTACATGCGAAACAGTGCGTGGAGAATATAAGAATTATTCGACGGCTCTAGAAGAATGTTTTTGCCTGCTAGTTTTAACTCAATTCTTTCGAAAAGTTAATATAACGCAATTTAGCTGGCACATATGTTTGAACAATCTTGCGTTTATTTCCCTTCTTTTTAGTTTTTGCTACTGTTGTAGGATCTGCTGATGGATTGTTGTCTGTAACCTAGTTGTACTTATATCACTATAGAATCTTGATGTTTGAAATGGGAAGAGCCTGCAAAACGAAATTCAACCTGCGCAATCGATCGTCACATGGAAGCCCGGTGATACATGCATGCACTGTCTACTATTTTGACATTTTCAACCTCATCCTGATATAGTGGTAAATTATTGAGTTCCAAATCGGACACGCTAGATTTTGGTCTAACCGTTACTTATTCATATGGGTAAGTTTGAGCTGTAGCTATGGGTTGCTAGCCGTTGTTTTGCTACCCATATGGGTTCCTTATGCCTTTTTACCAACACATATGGATACCAAATTTTCCATTATTTTCTGTAAAAATAAATAAAAACGGTAAAAAACAAATCTCGTGTTGTTCTTACTGTTACAGTCAAAAATTTTAAGAAGTATTAATGCTGATTTTGTAGCATGTTAGGTCCTGGTAAAATACGCCGGTTCTAGTGAATTTCGAAGGTATATTGTTTAGGTTAAGGCTGTCTATACTATAAACATTCCATATAAACAAATTTATGGAATATTTTCAGTTTGCATGCCACTTTTCGCAAAGTTTTGGCGTTTAGTACATAAAATTCGCGCAATAGTATACAATAATTCACAAGCATGTCTCACATGCTTATGTGCTCCAATTTTCAACAAACAACTTATATAGTACTCGTTATCGACAAGCCTCCTAACCAAAACAACATCAGGAAACAATTATATATAGCAATAAAACACCTACCAGCTATCTGGACCCACCCTACACAAAGTTTAAAAGAACAAAGCAACCCAAACAAGCAAAATAATACGAGAAATCAACATTTTAAAAAATTTCAGTAGCCTCTACCAAAATATGCCCATGTGGGTATCTTGAGGACAAAACCGCAATCCATATGTTGTGCAATCGAAATTTCTGAGCTACCTATTTGGGTAGGTTGAACGAAAGCATCAGCAGCTATGTAGTACTCTACCTACATAGGTATCGTGAAAATACTTGTCACCAAGCATGGGTAAGGTAACAAAATAGGTACCAAATGCACAAGTAGTAACGTTGTCGCAAAATCTTTTATGAACAGATGCTGCCGGTTGCTTTGTTGTTTCAGATTAGAAGATCATGCAACGAATTCTGGATGAAAGGAGAACGAATTTCTATGTGAACAAAGCAGTAAGGCTAACTCGCCTGCTGTAATGTTCTTGCGTCTCACATTCAGTTCAACGTTTCAGTGTTATATCCTTAACATACGTAATCGTAGTCAATCAATGAAATGTTTAATGTTGAATTCGACTACTCTAACTTATTCAGACCACCGCCGATCTACCGCTAAACCCATACGTCGTACTTAATTTACTTAAGCACATCTCGTTTGGCGCAATGTTATATCTCCGACATCACGATATCTGTCGAATACTCCGTTTCTACGGATGGATACGAAGTGACTATATCTGGTCCCAATTGAATGGCTATTGGGCCGCTGAAGAAACGCTTACAAGATACAATCACTAACACTAAGCCGCTATTAACCATAATGCTTTGTAGTCAAGTGGCTGCATCAGATTCCGGATATCTTACAAAGAACTTGTCTGTCTATAGGAATGCAAAAAAGGACAGATTGACCGAGATGCAACAAGAATCGTGAAACAAGATCCGAATACCTCTGGTAAGTTTTTTGAACAGTAGCACGGCCCGGTCGATCAAACTACCAAAACTTGAACTTCCCATTTTCAATGGCAACTGTAGGTGCTAGAGTTCATCAAACCGATTTGACAGAAGTCGAAAAGTTTTCTTATCTGAGAAGCCAGCTCAAGAATGCAGCATTCGACGCAATCGATGGATTGTCAATTTCAGACGAAGCATACATGGTGGCAGTCGATATTCTAAAAGAAAGATTTCAACGCTCTTCCAAAGAGATGGTTAATAACCTCTATAGTCAGCTTAAGCGAATTCCAGTATCGACCAACCAGACGGGTGACTTGCGGAGAACATACGACAGTTGTGAGAAGATTCTACGGCAGATGAAGGTGCTCAACGAAGATGTCAACAGTAATCGTCCGTTAGTGCTTGACATTTATTCAAAATATCCACAGCAGGTGCTTTCGTAACTAACTCGAAGCAAGGCACTCACCGCTGAATCGACGTTGCTAGAAGTGCAAACAGCGCTGAAAGATTACGTAACCTAGGCTGACTGCCTATCACAGATGGTTGTCAATTTGCAACCGTTCCGCAGAAACTATAAAAAGACTAAACGCCAAGGGAACACGTCTAGCCGGTATGATTCTACACCCAGCGCTAGTCTCTGGAATTCGAGCACCGTATTAACAACTGGTGTCAACCCTTCACCAAAATCACCGTGCTACTTCTGCAACGCTAGTCATTATAACGCTGAGGCAAGTTTTTCGAACAGTAGCACGTCCTGGTCGATCAAACTACCAAAACTTGAACTTCCCATTTTCAATGGCAACTGTAGGTGCTAGTGTTCATCAATCCGATTTGACAGGAGTCGAAAAGTTTTCTTATCTAAGAAGCCGTCTCAAGAATGCAGCATTCGACGCAATCGATGGATTGCAAATTTCAGACGAAGCATACATGGTGGCAGTCGATGTTCCAAAAGAAAGATTTCAACGCTCTTCCAAAGAGATGGTTAATAACCTCTATAGTCAGCTTAATCGAATTCCAGTATCGACCAACCAGACGGGTGACTTGCGGAGAACATACGAAAGTTGTGAGAAGATTCTACGGCAGATGAAGGAGCTGAACGAAGATGTCGACAGTAATCATTCGTTAGGGCTTAACATTTATTCAAAATATCCACAGCAGGTGCTTTCGCAACTAAGTCGAAGCAAAGCACTCACCGCTGAATCGACGCTGCTAGAAGTGCAAACAGCGCTGAAAGATTACATAACCCAGGCTGACTGCCTATCACAGATGGTTGTCAATTTGCAACCGTTCAGCAGAAACAATAAGAAGACTGAACAGCAAGGGAACACGTCTAGCCGGTATCATTCTGCACCCAGCGCTAGTCCCTGGAATTTGAGCACCGCATTGACAACTGGTGTCAACCCTTCACCAAAATCGCCGTGCTACTTCTGCAACGCTAGTCATTATAACGCTCAGTGTGATAAATATCCGACAATGAATGCTCGTAAAGCACGTCTACGGGAAATTAATGTTTGTGAACGCTGCATGGACACAAGCCATTCCACAGAACAGTGTCGTGCATATCCGCCAAAGATCCGTTGTTTTTTCTGTCGAACAACCGGAGATCTTATTTCTGCGTTACGCCCTACAAAGTTCGCCGACCAGTCGGCAACACCGCATCTTCTTGCTAATGCGCAACAATCTGAACGAAGAGTCATTGCTGGAACGCTGCAGTTACAGAACCTACAAAACCTGAAGGGCACACGGCAAGTGAAGAGCAGTCAGCATCAGACAAAACACATACGTGTGTTTTGAGTGTTGCGGAGCAAGCAGTGCTAGCAACTGCTGAAGCTGTGATCCGGAATCGCGAATCATTCTTGATAACGGGTGCCCGCGCACGTTTATTCAAGCGCTCACAACGAACGAACTAGGTTTGCAACCTATTGCTTCAAATGAACTTCAACAAGTCACCGAAGAGAACAGCTCCAATTCGAACTTCAATTGCGCAACGAGGCGTTTCTTTCAGTCGAAGCTAATACTGTCGAGCTCATTGCTAATCGATCGGCCCAACCTAAAAATCTTCTTCAAGCTACTCAAAAGTTAGTAGATACGTTGTCTATGCGATGGCGTATAATCCCTGAATTATGGACCTCCTGAAGTGCTTATTGGCTCGGATTATTTCAGGCAACTCATCCCATGTAACCGGGTAACAACTGACGATGGACTGTTGTTGATTTCAACTGAACTTGGACTAGTTTGGGGGTCGTTACGGAACAACAAAGGACGATTTTACGACTTCTGGAGTTTAGAGCGCATTGGCATCGCTGAAAGTCCAACTGAATCAGACGATATAGAAGCTCAGCAGCAATTCTACGAGACAATTGATTTTGTAGAAAATCGTTATCATGTATGTTGGCCATGGAAGGAAGACCCGAATCTACTGCCATCTGACTATGGAGTAGCCCTCGGACGTTTCAAAACGCTCGCAAAACGACTGGCGTGCAACAATGGCACTGTTTTAGAGGAATACGACAAAACGATTAAGGATCAGCTTGAGCGAGGCATCATCAAAAAAGGTACCGGCAGACGACATTTGTTCTTCCAAGCACTCAATTCACTACTTGCTTCATAATCCAGTGGTTCGACCAGGCAGCAGTACAACAAATGTCCGCATTGTATACGATGCATCATCAAAGGGTATAGACGCTTAACGAATATCTTTATCGGGGTCCAGTTATTTTACCACATTTATGCGCCATCTTGCTGAGATTCCGTCTACGTCGAATTGCAATCATTGCTGACGTCGAAAAAGCGTTCCTTCAGATGGGGTTGCAAAAGTCGCAACGAGATGTCAATAGATTTTTGTGGTTCGAAGATGCTTGAAGTCTGGATCCAAATCGGTACGAAACTTATCGATTTAAACGCGTTCCATTTGGTGTCATCAGTAACCCTTTTCTTCTAGGCGCAACCATTCAACATCACCTTAGCAAGGTCGGTACAGGAACGGCTCTAAAATAAAAAACAATATATACGTGGATAATGTCATCACAGGTGTGACAACTGATGCTGAATCCATCAATTTGTACGATGATGCAAAAGAAATCTTTGCAGCGGCAAGCATGAATCTGCGGGAGTGGTGCTCCGACTCCGACATTTTAATGCAACACATCCCTGAAAGTGATCGATGCAATAAACTATAATGAAAGACTTAGGTATCGAGTGGAATATTAAAGAGAATTTGTTGCGACTACCGGTTCAATCGATACCAACCGACTGCTCCACGAAACGTGAAGTTTTGCAAGCGATCGCGTCTATGTATGATCCGCTAGGGCTCTGCAATCCTAGGTTACTCGCGGCCAAGTATTTTTACGACACCTATGGAATCAAAATCATCTATGGGATGAAGAGCTCGATATTGCAAAGAAAGCAAAGTGGCAAGCGATCAGTAGCGATATGATTCCAGTATTTAGCGTCAAAATTCCGCGGAAACATCCTTTCGACACGGTATCGAACACCACTTTGGCTATTTTCAATGATGCATCTAAAGAAGCTTATGCTACATTTGTTTATTTGCGAAGCTAATTCGAAATCGCGACTTGCGCCGCGAACGCCGAACTCGATATCCCTACCTCGCCTCGAATTGTTAGGCTTACATATTGAAAGTCATGCTACGAAATTTGTTCGTGAAGCCATATCATCGGCTGAAATACTGTCAGGGACACATCCCTTTTATCATCAATTTGAATGCAACTTTGGCACGGAATTTAGGTAGATTTTGGTTTACTGCAATAAATTGTCAACGGAACGATCTATCTCCTGAGGTCTTGGACCTTGACTGATTTCGGCTGCCTGATCAACGTCGTTTGGTGTATGCCTTGGGGTGCCGTATTTGCGCGTTAATATTGTGTTAGGTTTCCCTTTTTAATGGTCTCGCATGTTTAGTTTGGCATTATTTTGTAATGTTTTGTTTTTCGCAGTAATGTCGTGTTATCCTTTGTGCCAGGCTTCCCTTTTTTGCATTACCTTCTCGCACAGGTACAGATCTTATACCATAGGGAGTAGAATGAAAATTTTAGGTTACTGAATTACTTTCGGCACCCCGATTGTCTCACCTTAAGGTTTCGGACTAGAACGGTATTGGGTGAAAATATTCCAACTTAACCAGTGGAAGCCATAGGGTACGGATATAGGGTTCTCCTCCAGGCCTGTGCTAGTTGTGTTCTCGGCGGATCAAACGCAATTATTTGTGCCTTGTCCATGATCCCGTCGTTGTTATTTTATATCTTGTGGTATGTTTTTGGTGTCTTCTAGTATGTAGCCGTTACGTTTTGGTATGTTTCTGGTATCTTTTAGCATATAGCATTTTCATGCCATTTTTCGTATGGTTACATAACATCCGTCAATTTGTAGCATGTTGTTTCAAAGTTGTATTGTTTTTCCTACTTTAATGTGGTGTTATTTTTCCATCCTGCAGCAAGGTCAGATACTCCAAGATTTAGCTCTTAGCCACCCCTACTACCCGGCTAGGACACCATGTACTTGTCTATGACTAGCACCACTATCACACAAGAATCGACTATACTTTCCTTTCCGGGGATTTTATTTTCACCTCCCTCACTGCTTTCACCGGAATCCGTTGATTTGACTAGAAATTTAACTATCTCTGCTATGACTAGAAACAATAAGTATCGGTTGAATAGGACTAGTAAAGCTGCACCGCATCCGTAGTCTGATTACAAATTTAATCACCGTAGTTGCGACTAGAGACAATGCACGGGACTAGTAAATTCGCAGTGCACAGGCAGGACTAGCATTCGCGGGAGACTTAGCTGAGAGGGACCTGTCAGGCATAACTGCACCGAAAATAGGGGGTAGTAGCAAGACAAAAAGGGGGACGAATCTTAAGGCATAACACTGTAGTGGGGCTCGCCTAATGGCAGAAAATTGCGCGGGACTGGGGGGAAAGGAAGTACGGCACAGGGGTTTAGATTGCGCAGAAATTTCGCTCGGCCTTGCCCTGGGGTCGCAACCCCCTTTTATGCGTGCTCAGACCTCTATGAACGACTGGTGGGTAACTTGCCCGTTTATGCTCCCCTAACGGTGCACACCCCTGTTGCCCGAACCTTTGCAAAGTACGTACATTGTATAGCGGCGCCCCGAGTTTTACAGTTGCGCGTAACTGTGATAAGTGCTATAAAAATGTTTAAGATTTACGATTGAGGCGTTCAAATTTTAGGGTTTATTGACGCGTGTAGGATATTGAAAACTGTTGCAATTTGAAAACGGTTTACGAGTGTTTCAAATTTCGCGCAGGGAATATGGCAGAAGAAAGGCGTTCCGAGAAATGGGGGGTCGTGTTTGTGTTCCGAATCGGCGCCAATTTAGAGAGGAAAATCCGTCAGGGAAAACCGAGCCATAATCCCCATGTTAAGGATTTCGGAACGCCTTGGGGCAGATTTTACAAGAGGACGTGTGGACATTAGGAATTTTTCCGCAGCTAGGATGCTGAGTTCGGGACTATGCGTGTACGGATCCTGAGGCAGAAAATGCCAAACTATGAATTCCCTGATACCTCGAAATGACTAGTGTCATTCAATAGAGCCCGCTGTGCTGAACAATAAAAATACCCTGACCATGGGTCAGAGACGCTTCGTCCGAGAGTTATACCCCACTAAGACTTAAAATTTTGAGTATGAAACCTTACGGATCCGGGGGCAGAAAAAACGCCAAAATGTGAATTGTTAGATACCACGACGAAACCTATACCGTTCGATAGAGCTAATCGCGCTGAACAATAAAAATGCCCTGACCCTGGGTCCAGGACCTCTCCTTCGGAAGTTATGGCCACTCAAAGTTTTGTGAATCCACATGTATAATTTTACGGATCCCAGGGTGAAAAATGCAAAAACCCGAATTCCGGAATTGAGGCTAGAGCTCTACGCCATTCAACGCAGCGGGTCGAACTGAGCAATAAAACCACCCTGACTTGGGGTCTGTGACTCTTTGCTCCAAAGTTATGGGCCTTTCACGTTTTGGGAATTTTACGTGTATAATTTTACGGATCCGAGGTCGGAAAATGCCAAAATACGAATTTCGGTATCCTTAGTTGGGACCTCTACCATTCGATGGAGCTTGTTGAGCAGAGCAATAAAACCACCCTGACTTAGGGTCTGCGATCTGTCGTTAGCGAGTTACAGGTCTTTCCGTTTCTCGTCATTTTGGGTGTGCGAATTTACGGATCGGAGGGGTGGAGAATGCCAAAACACGAATTCGGGCATTCGCATTCGTAGTTCCTACATTTTGATAGGGCACAATGAGCTGAGTAATAAAACCACCCTGACCTGGGGTCTCCTGCTAACCGTTCAAGAGTTATATGTTTCCTAGCATCTGGGGTTAGGGATGGTCTCATTGGGGTCGGTGCATTCCGGGAAGCAATAAAACTACCCTGACTGACACCCGCGGACAGCTATTTCGAAAGTTGTAACCATTACAAGTTTTTAGGACCTCAAATTTCGAGTGTTTCACTGGACTGAGTTTAAGCTATTGTCAAGTTTTATTAGCTGCATGGGCTATTTTAATGGCAAGATGAGTATAATAGTGGTTTTAGTTAGTAGGTTCAAATAAGATCGTGGTGTATGAGTTGTACCTTGGATGTTTTACTGTGCTAATTTGCTTGTTCTTTTCAATTAATGAGTTGGACTGTCCTTGTTTGGTTACTCTGGATGTTTGCTAGTTGTATTTTGAACTTTGTTTTGGACAATTCGGAAACTTTTACTAGGTACTTGGGCTAGGCACTTTGTAGGGCGGACATTTTAGAATTCAAAAAGAGAACAGGAAACTTTGCACCTGCAGCGGCAATTTCAGAATATGCCTCTTTTCACTATGTGACCAGACTTGGACTCTCTCTCGGTGGACTAGGCCACATTTATACGTTTAGCTCGCAGGTTACCCTAATGGGTTGAGGATTACTTGCGACTAAGCTTATGCTCCGTGTAACGGTATGCCTGAATAGGGGTGCGTCGCGAGTGCCGAGATTATTTCGTATTAGTGTGTTTCTTGTAGTTTTATTTTTTGGTTTCGATATTCTTTAGCTGTTTGCGATTCGGGTTCCCTATACAATGCAGGTTTCGGAAAAGCTGACAGCACCCTCCCTTCTATCAATTGCTTTGTATAAGAATACTAAGAAAAAGATATGTTACACTCAAAAGGGAGAGTGACCTGGTGGTGAAAGTCATACATGCGTGCCGGTGGGTCTTGGAAGTTACCTAGCACTTGGTTGAATTCTTTTCATTGGCTCTTTGCAGCCGATTTCCGCAACCAATAGTATCGCGCCTCGCCGCGTCCTTTTTCCGTTGTTTCATTGGCTCTTTGTAGCCGTTTTACCATAGCCAATAGTATTGTTTCTGGCCGCGTCTGTTCAAAGCTTTTCATTGGTTAAAAACTCAAACCAATCACCTGAGGCCTGGGAGGGGTATATAAGAGCAGTGCACGGGCTGTATTTTCAGTTCAGTTCAGTTTTCAAAGATTTTTCAGTCGCGAGCTCGAGCCGCGGCAGCAAACCGGTTCTATCCGGTGCACTGTATGGCGACACGGTGCACTTGGAAGAACTCGGGGCGCTGTATTAAAATGTACGGGACGGGGGTACCAGAGGTGCGCTCAGAGCGCTATAAATTTTATTAAAATGAATAAGCTATAGGCCCAGTTAGGACTATGTAGTTTCACAAAGGGGGTGTGAGTAAAATTTCTGAAATTCAAAGTTCCTTGTAGTTGGCGACAACACAGGACCTCAACTTAATTTGGTTTCAACTTTTGAGAATCCGTATACCGTGGTAAAATCTAAAAAGTCACCCAACTGGTAAAAGGTAACCCGAAAGAATTTTCCCCAAGTTGACAATTGAACTGCTGGACGTGTGGCCCGTGTAGGTCTTGCAAATTCAAGGAAATTTTAAACGAGACCTTGTTGTGTATCAGACGCGATCGGAGACTTGCTTAGCCAGTGCTTAGGTCAAAAGAATGGTCTAAGGATCCCCAGTATACTTCTCAAGGGTCGAGGATACGCATGTGTGGTATTTCAGACCGCAACTTAAGCCCTTCGTGCTACGCCCCTCGGAGGGATCCTTCCCAAATGTGCATGCCAATCACGGGTGTCTTTTTGACTTGGGGCTCGGTAGCTCATAATCTCAGCAACCGCGTCGACCTAAACGCTCAGCTTTCTAAGGCCCCATATCCTAGCGGTAAGGTGGTTAGTCCACGTTCAGGTCGCTACAGGTACACGTTTGAACTTGCCAACTTCTGTAAGCAGAAGATTCATGAATTTCTGTACTTTTAGCAATTACGTTTAATTATTCAAAGTCATTCTTGCTATCAGCGCTCTGCGCAAATTAACTCAACTCAAGTCAACGCTCAACTTTCGATAACCTGAGTCATATCCTAATTAAGGTATAACCATGTTTCTCATATCATACGTACTATGTGCCGCTATAATAAATCAAAACTTTTCCCGAGTGTAATTGCTGCACCTAGAGCGCTATTTTGAATTTCCTGGCCTTGAGCCATGGCTGTTAAAACATTTTGTGGTGATTTCTGAAAACATTAAACTAACTAGGTTAAAGCTATAACTTTCGCTTGCCCTGGTCTGAACCAGAGGATAAGATCAATAAAATCTTGGAGGCGTGGATCGATCCACCTTTTTATAAAAGGTCCTTGACCATATGCTTTAAATTCTTCAGGATCGCCTTTGGATCACCCGCGATACCCGACATCCTTAGAACGGCAACCAAAGACCACTCTCGTCCAGAAACCCGCGCCTTGGAATTATTAAGAGAAATCTTAACAGGCGACCCGTTTGATAAACCCGGCTTAACTCTGATTGTTACGAGTGCAAATTATTTCCCTGCTAAGTGCGTATCGTCAAGGGCTTAGGCGTAAGACGATATCGGAATTTTGTGACTCTCAGAACCCGATATCACGCCAGGGGGACCGTCATCCTCTGGACACGTAGGCTTATAAGGTAGATCCACGGCCAAGGACACCCGTGAGGGATACCACTCGGATTCGTCCGCAGAGGTACCCGTTGATCGCAACCGTAACAATATTACACTGTTCGTTTTTCTGTGAATTAGTTTGTGTACTCGGATGGCTGAAAACATCGAAGACGTTGAAACGTTTTGTTGCAAATCAAGCACAAAAAAATACGTAATTTAAAGTATGCTGAATATTGTTATGTCAAATCGAGTGAAAATCCATCCGATGTCCGTACGCGAGAACTCACAGGATCAAAGATTGCTTCATTGAACTTGTGGTGGCATGGACCCAAATGCCTGATGAAATCGCAAGATAACTGGCCAGCCACCAATGAGAAAACGGTGACATATTCAGAAGCATTTTTTGATGAAATAGTTAATAAAGATATCTCTTTGATAGTCGGAGATGGGACACCGCCGCGCGAAAAGATTATAAAACCGCTGGGATCGAACCAGATCATTAGCCATCATTCCGTCGGCTTATTTGTGTGACCGTATATTGCCTCAAATTTATTCGAAAGATTTCAAAGTCTAGATCGATCAGATAGTGTAAGTCTTTCAGCTCGAACAGAATAATAGAAGGACGCGATATCATGGTAGCCGAACGTTTATGGATAATCGTGCTCCAAAAACAATTTTTTTGAAGCCATCGAAGCATTGGCCGTGAAGTGTCGACGTCAGTTTCTGGTACGATTCGATTTAATTTGAAACGAGATAGCGAGAACATTCGTCGTTGCCATGGGCGACTGGCTATGGCAGATCTCGACCCGGAAGCTAGTTGTCCGATTCTGTTACCGAAGAATCACCGCAATCACTATACACATCATTGCCGATGTGCATGCCAAACTTTTTCACGCCGGCGTTAGTCACACGCTTGGTCAACTAAGACGACAGTACTGGATTCCCCAGGGAAGAAATGTTGTTCGACGGGTTATTTCAAAATGTTTCATTTGTCAAAAATACAAGGGCTCACCGTTTACTCTACCCAAAACGTTATAACTGGGGCAGCTTGGGACACGTTTCGTCCCTATTAGACTATTGCGTAATATTTTGTCTGCTTATAAACACTATATCGTATTCATAAATTTGCATTTGTCTGCTATATCATGTGTGAATCACATTTTGTTCTTCAATATCATATGATATTCGAGGTGTGGTCTGCGAATATCGTATGACATATTTTCAAATGTCTGCATACTTGAGGTAACATACCCAAATTGTATTGTTAAATATCATATGATACTAGAATTTGAAATTTGAATTTTTTACTTTTGAAGCTGTGGTTCTAATAGAACATCCCCGTTATACTGCATGCGCTATTGCAAAAAATGTCTGGGTCTGAGTAATTCCTGACATCGTTTCAACACACTGTATTACGAGGCCACTATAAAGTCCGGTAGTCCCTAACGAGAATGTAAAGGCATATTGCACTGCGTTCAGATATCATCGCAAACATATATAACAACAACACAAACACATATATACACATATTAATTTTACTTAATTTTTTACCTTTTGTCCCGACTTCCTTCTAACAGTGTCGGGACATTTGATAGCGTCTACGTACCGCACAAAATTAACATTTGTGCAGCTGCCGTACAACGTATTATTCGGTTAAGCACGCAAAGGTTACACTGTTCCACTGAATATCATACGATATTCGATGAAATTTCGAAATATCATATGATATTCGCGTAAATGTCCCACAGTATCACGTGACATGCCGTCCCTTGTACACATTGATGAGTTGACAGCGTTGGTTTGTAAGCTAATGTCATATGACATTCGAGGTTTGTCTGATGACCCGATATAAGAGCCCGCATTTTAACGTTGATGTCAAATAAACATGGAACAAACCGTGTCCCGCCTGCCCCGGTTATAACGTGAACCCCGCATGATATTGACACACAATGTAAGGATTATCATATGATATTGAAAGACAAAACGTGACCGATCCGTGATGTTAGCAGGCAGCCGCTGTTTTCGGAATATCGTATTGGGTTACATCGCAGACAAAATGTTACTCAATATATAGAACGTGACAAAACGTGCAAAACTCGGTGCTCAATTAAAAAGTCAGTAATATTTAGAAGAATGTAAATATAACGATTTAAATTTTGCGCTTAATATCTTGTATGTATTTTTCAGCGAACACTGTTTTCGATTAATCATGCATAGTACAGATAAGGTTTATGCGGGGTTTACGTTATAACTGGGGCATCCCGGAACTCGTTTTGTCCCATGTTGAATCGACGTCAACATAAAATTTTGTGATCTGAATAACGGTTTGTAGACAAAATGTGAATGTCCCATGATATTGGCTTACAAATTCCGCATCTCCAGAAATCATCGTATACCAACAGCCATATGTCACATGTATACCGCGGGAAATTTATGGAAATATATGATATTCCGAAATTCTACCGAAAATCACGTGATATTATGCAGGACATAGCTGTAAGTGATTTCGAATACTGAATTAGCTTCTGTTTTTCTGTTTCTATTGAAAGTTCAGCCTTAATATATTCCGAAGTACCTAAAGCTCAAACTTAAATTTTAGTATCATATGATATTCTACAGGACATTCAGGCTAGTTTACCACAATCTTGCAGACATTTTCAAACGTGTTATATGATACTGACGAACAATATTTCAAATATCATATGATATTGCAGTCCAAATAGCGGATGTCACATAAAGATAGCAGACAATTCAAAGTTTTTGAAAGTGACAGCGGATTTACGCGTAGACAAAATGTTATCACTATTCTAACAGGTACAAACATGTTGCAGGCTGCGCCCAGTTATAACCTGAACCCCGCATTACGCCACGGGATTTGAAAACGTCTGTGAACGGTTTACTATAATGATCTTTAGTTCTTTCAACAATGAAATTTTAGGCTTTTCTGGAAGTACAGAATCCAGTATAGGAGCCAAAGCTGCAGCAATAGATTGACCTGTTTTAGCTAACAAAGGAATGCGCCACCAAAACTTAGAAAAAGAATTTATAACTGCAAATATATACCTACCGTTGTACTTTGCCAGTGCCTGCATGTCTGCCATGGCTGCTTGAAATATGTCATATAGGCCGGAAATTATGTTATCCCGACAAAGAGCGCTTAAGTTGGGATAACATCACATTTAGTCCAGAATTTTTTGCCGCTCGATACAGGCTGTTCCTAATCCTAATACCAATGGATTGCCTGCATCATAATATAGCTGAACAAGTTTTAAATTCATAAACCTGAGAGAAATTTATAAATTGCACAACTTCAAAACTTCAAATTTGTCTAACGTTAATGTGCCTTGTTGCAATGTACTTATGGTTTGATTGGAAAAATTACCTGGGTACACTGCAAGCTTTAAGTTTTAATCTGTGCAACTGATATAAGCGTTCCGGTTATAAGTAGTACTATTTCACCTGTGGTGTTCGGTTCACGTTATAACTGGGGCAGCCTGGAATACGTTTTTGTCTCTATGACTATAGCATGAAACATTTTGTCTGACCGTTTATCCGCTATCAGTTTCAAAACATTTGAATTGTCTGCTATCCTTATGTGACTTCTACTGTTTGTACTGCAACATCATACGATATTCCAAATATTCTCTGCGAGTATCATATGATATGTTTGAAAATGTCTGCAAAGTTGTGGTAAACTAGCTTGATTGTCCTATAGAATGTCATTTGATACTAAAATTTGAAATTTGAATTATTTGTACTTAGGAATATATTTTGGGAAAAATTTAGCGAGAAACAGAAACGTGGAAGCTTATTCAACTTGCGAAAATACTTGCTGCAGCATTATGTGACTTTTTACTGTTTTATTAGCGCGCACAAATTCCATTGTCCTCTATATCATATGATATTTAGTAGAATTTGGGAATATCATATGATATTCACATAAATGTCTCGCAGTATTACATGACAAGTGACTATTTGTATGATGATTGCTTGAGATCAGTGATTTGTAAGTCAATGTCATGTGACATTCACATTTTTCTACATTGTACCAAGCTGTCCCAGTTATAACGTGAACGTCGCATGGTATTAACTACAATGGGTCATCCACGTTAAAATGCACGCGCCGATGTAATAAATGTTCCACCGACCCCATTAGAAATAGCATCAAAGTACACATACTAGCTGGAGAAGGACAAGTATATGTTTAGGCAGAGAGCATATTCATTGTCTAAAGGTTCAGACAATGACATATTGACATCTCAGACAGTGTATAAAGACAGTAGGTAGGGACAACGTGGGCAAATAGGGAGGGACATTTTTTTACAAATGTGCGTGCATTTTAACGTGGATGACCCATAATTGCACCGACTTAAAATACGTCTATCAAAAACAAACACTCTTTTTAATTATTGAGCGAAGCTCGGAGTTTCGCGAAGCGTTTTATGGTTTGTACTTGGGGGTCGAAAGGTGGATGTCCGTCCGTCTGTCAGTCTGTCGGTCTGTCCGTCTGTCCGTCCGAAAAGAATCTCAAAAACGGCTGAACCGATTTTGATAAACTTTTTTTTGTTTGAAAGCCAATTATACTGGGGTGTTAACCTCGCATTGGGGTTTGAAAACTTTAGGTGTTTATTAGCTACAGGCTAATTTGCATAATTAATTAAGCCTAAATTAGGACTTTCCACAATATTTTACTAATTATTACAGTTAGAAGCCATCTAATTTTAGCATTAAAGGGTTTTTGGGTGCGAGGAATTTGGGTAGACATACAAATCTCCAAAACGGATAATTGAGCAGTTAGGATAAGTTGCATATTAGCATAGTTTATAAGCCTAAATTAGGACTTTTTACAATATTTCACTAATTATTAAGGTTAACAGCAATATAATTTCAGCACTAAAGGGTTTTTAGGTGCGAGGAGTTTGAATAAATTGTTTACAAACCTCCAAAACCGATAATTGAATATTTAGCTAATAGCTAATTTGCATATTAACTTAATTGACCAAACAAAATTAGGACTTTTTAAATTATTTCAATAATTATTAAGGTTAAAAGCAATATAATTTCAGTACTAAAGGGTTTTCGGCTGCGCGAAATTTAAATAAATTGTCTGCAAACCTTTAAAGGCGATTATCAAATAGTTAGCTAATAGATAATTTGCATATTTGCTTAATTGACGAGGCAAAATTAGGACTTTTTGAATTATACCAATAATTATTAGGGTGGCTGAAAGGTTTTTGCGTACGAGAAATCTGAGGATATTGCTTACAAACCTCCAAAACCGATAAATGAATAGTTAGTTAATAACTAATTTGCATATTACCTCAATTGCTTACGTGTGTTCGAGCTTCGCTCAATAAATGTAGTCCCACTACGACTGGTTTTATTGAGTTAAAAAGATCATGTTACCATGTTTACAATGTAGATCATTGTCGTGATAAACACGTGCTGCTCGCAAAGCTGTTTTTATTTACCAAGAAAGATTTGTTGCGATCGATATTGAACTGTGGCTTTACATACCACCGGCAGTACTTTTCCTCAGTTAAGCCAACTAAGCAAGCTGTGTGTAAATATCGAATAATTGATTTTTGAGTCTTTATATCATGCAACAATTTATTTAGAACTGTTTCATTAGAAGCACTGTGAAACCTGTAAAATAATGAAGAAGTAATACGGTCTCAGCGTTTCGACCCTCAAGAATTACAATCTCCCCGAGGTATATTTGAGTAAAATACAGTTTTATAAATACGATATCCATATTTTGTCAAAATCAAATGTACCGCATGCAATAGGATATCAAACAAGAAACATGCATTAAATGTTATATTCTAAGCAGTATCACATTTACCGGCGTTAAGAAATATAACCTAGAAATTAACGCAATCACTTAAACATATATCAGCAACGCAAGTTGGCGAAGTTAATTAGATATGTTTCGTACCAGATAAAGTTTGGTAGAGTGAAACTGCTTATTAGTAGACGTAGGTTAAACGGCTTATGTTTGCTGAAAAACATGAATGCGCGTTTGATGTAACAGACTGGTGCAGATGCGGGGCGGAGCTGATTTCTGCGGCACTGCAATAGAGTAAAAAATTAGTCTAAAGCTTTAAACTGACTCTATTATAGCCCCTCCAGAAAACGATCCTGTCCTGTTCTATACATGGGCTGGTTTAGGTATATGCTCATGCTTGCGCTTAGTAATATGGTTATGCTACTGTTACGACCCTGTTCTAGACATTGACCGGCAGATTTTTAAAAAGTTATGATAAACATTACTTAGAAAATGACTGAAACTTTAAATGTGCTTTGATATTTTCTAATTCCTGTTTTCCTGAAGCCACCGTGGAAGTACCCAGATTCTTGTTACGAATAGATATTATAGCACAAATAAGCTGTTGGCATTTCAACTGCTTTCGAGTCTAATTATATGTGGATTAAGTAGGCATATAGCATATTAAAAGAAAATTAAGGTCACTGATAAAAATGATTAAGTCATTTTTACATAACAGAGACTGAACCATGAATTTGTGTTACGGTAACCAGAATATGGGTTACAGTAGGTGACTTCGCGGCAGATTGATGTCCCAATACCTCCCTATGTACTTCTCCTGAGCCTGAGCTTAAGGCCTTATGTAAAAATAACCTAAATCTTAAGTCTTAATCTTGAATGTGGGGGGAAGCGTACAAGTGCTCTATTGTGTTCTAAAATAGCCATCAAAAATAATTTGAGTAATGAATTGGGTTATGGTGATCAAAATTCCGGTTAATATTTTATACAATACATTATATTGACGCCGTAGACTTTAAAATTGATAAGTACGCTTCAAGATGTTTTGAAAACATTTTCCGCACTAAACTGATTTGGTAAGCCTTAATATTAAGCTTATTATTTAGTCCTACGCATAGGTTTACAGTTTGCTTTAGGACTAGACTCATTTTACAGGTTGTGAATAATAGGTGTATGTTTATTGTTTTGGTAATATTTCAGGATTACGATTCGAATTGTGACGCATCGCTGACAAATGCTTTCTCAACTGCTGCATTCCGTTTGCTTCATTCGTCTCTGCGTTCAGAATTTATGGTACTTAAAGTATCAAAAGATTATGTTAATCGTACTGTCAATCGACTTTCAGAATTGTTCGCAAATCCTGAACAATTGTACGAAGGTGATTTCGCAAGCGACGCATTGTACGGATTTGCCAACCAAGAACTAGCGGCAGTAGACATGTAGGTTTATGACGTGAAAAGCCGCAGTAACATGAAATACAATTCTCAGAAACGTTTCATTCGAAACTGGCTGAATTTCTGTAATTGTTGGTGGAAACAGATAACAAAAATCCAGGGTCTTTATCAAGTCTAATGCGCTTTATCAGATGGCAAGCCGATGTTGTGCACGATTTTATTGTTCAAATTTGACTATAAGCATATTCCTAAGCTTAAGCGTAAGAATAAGTCTGTACTCAGCCTATTTACGACCCTTGCGTCCACAATAAATGAATGTTAGAAAGCGGAACCCTTCAAAAAATCAACAGATGTAGGCATTAAACTCTTATAACCACCCGAAAAAATGATGAGAGGAAATCATTTTTTCATTTTTTGAAAAATTTAAATGAAACAATATTCCTACTCTGTCTGAATGAGCTCTCGTGTATATTACCTGATACGATCAAATAAAACAAGTTGACTCAATAGAGGACGACAGCGTTACGTTCTAAGTATATATTGACATCTACTGATGGCTTGGCAAAAACAAAGATAAGCACCTTGAATTAATTCCTTAATTTCATACAAATAATGTTCTTTTTAGCACATTTAGTTACCGTTGGTTTGGGTTGCACACGAATTGCCCGCAACGTTTATTTTTTCTATGGACATAATAGATTATCGCAGTAACTCTGAGCGGACACAATTTTAGCTAGCTACCGCGTCCATGCATAGTTTTTGTTTTCCACGAAATGTCAACAAATAGCTTTCGTTTTGAAAAAATGTCCGCATATCAAAAGTAAGAGCTATACTTTAAACTTTTAGCCAATATTTGAATTGTCCTTCCAAAATTTGAATTTCCCCGCCAAAATTTTAATTTTCCTACCAAAATTTTAATTTTCCCGCCAAAATTTGAATTTTCCCGCCAAAATTCTAATTTCCTGCCAAAATCAATTTTCCAGTCAAAATTTGAATTTGCCGCCTTTTTGCATTTTCTCGCCAAAATTTGTATTTCTGTCAGAATTTGAATTTCCCGCCAAAATTTAAATTTTCCCGCCAAAAATTGAATTGCCCGCCAACATTAATCTTCAGCCGAAATTTGAGTTTTCCTACCAAAATTCGAATTTCCACGCCAAAATTTGAATTGTCTCACCAAAATTTGAATTTTCCTGCCAAAATTTGAATTTTCCCACTAAAATTCGAATTTCCTGCCAAAATCTTTCCAGCCAAAATTTGAATTTGCCTCCAAAATTTCAATTTTCCCACCATAATTTTAGTTTTCCCGCCGTAATTGGAATTACCCGCCAAAATTTGTATTTCTGTCAAAATTTGAATTTCCGCCAAAATTTAAATTTTCCCGCCAAAATTTGAATTTCCCGCCAAAATTTGATTTTTTCGCCTGAATTTGATATTCCCGCCAAAATTTGAATTTTCCCGCAAAATTTGAATTTCCCGCCAAAATTTTATTTATAGCCAAAGTTTGAATTTCGCGCTAAAATTTGAATTTTGACCAAAAAAATTAATTTTATCGGAAAAAGGTAATTTTCCAAGCAAAATTTAATTTTCCCGCCAAAATTTGAATTTTCCTCCAAAATTTGAATTTTCCCGCCAAAATTTGAATTTCCCGCCAAAATCTGATTTTCCCGCCAAAATTTGAAGTCGCGCTAAAATTTGAATTTTATACCAAAAAATTAATTTTACCGGCAAAATTTAATTTTCAATGCAAAATTTAATTTTCCCCGCCAAAATTTGAATTTCCTGCCAAAATTCGAATTTCCCGCCAAACTTCGAATTTACCGCCAAAATTCGAATTGCTGTACCCACATTTTAGTCCCCAAGTTCCTAATTGCAGTGTTTATAAATTATATATCCCAAAGTCACCCACACTATGTGTACACTCGGCTGACAACATAGAGTCCCTTTGAACGACATATACTTTATCACACTATCGCACATACAGATGCCACTTTGTCAGAACGTAATAGAAAGGACAGCTGTTTTGTCCTGAGTCTGTCAGAAGGACATTCGCTTATTGCACAACACAAAGTCAGTTCGAAGAGACTATGTTAAATGATTTTACGGAGTCTGTGCAAAGGAACTCCTATTGTCAGACACTGTGTCCAAACAGTGTCCACATTTTCCCTACTCCCTCCGAAGGGACTACCGCCATAACAGACTAACTATGTATGCCCTCTGCGAATTCCAAATATCCTAAAACAGAATTATTTTGTACCGTACTTGCAAACAAGTGGGTGGACAATTCTTTTACAGCAGCGTAGACAGTATAACGTGGATGACTTACAAAATTTACTCAAAATTACGAAAGCTTAAAAAGTTCATAACTTCTGACCGAGTGGTCGGGTACCCCAAGTCAAGGTAAATTTATAACTCAGCTTGACGAGCTGCATTGAATGGTGTTGGTTATACTTCCGATTCCAAAAGTCGTATTTTTGCATTTTTTGACGTAGAATCCGAAAAATTCGTACGTACTTTCAAAACCGCAAGAAGTCCGAAAATGTCGTACGTAGGGTCCCAGATCCAGGGTTGGGGTATTTTTATCGATTCACTAGATGAGCTGCAGCGGGCCAAATCGGAAACAGGACGCAATAAATCCAGACTTCAGAAACGCCACTCCGAGCTAGCCAAAACTAACTAACTGTAGAAAAACATGCAACCTCGATCTCGACGCTGGACACTAGGCGTCCCGTGAACCCCTGAACATGGAACCCCGATCCAATTTTGTAAGGCTAGCCCCTTTTATTAAAATCAGACACATCGACATCCCCGTTCGCTTTCAACTCGGAACGCCTTCCCTTAAACTTTTGCGCTATCGAAAACATAACTTTAAAATCTTGACTTTTGTCTGAACGTTATCACTTTCGGAGTCATCGAACCAATTATTTCAAACGAGGCTTATAAATTGCAATATGCGTGTCAAGAATGAATCGTAAAAACACCGGTGATGCGAAAGCAAAAATTTTCGGACATTGTTCAGGCAGCCGACAGTCTTTGGGGCAGCTTAAAGTTGGCACATTTAGCACCGGGTGATTTCTCGAGAATGAAACCGTTGACCAGGGATAGAATACATGTTAGTTCAGAACACCCAATGAGCACGCCTTATACAGGAACATAGCAAAGGGGGCCGTAACAGGTATGAAAATGGTATAATATTCGAGTGGAATTTTTCAGCCAAAATTTGAATTTCCCGCCAAAATTTGATTTTTCCGCCGAAGTTTGAATTTAACGCCAAAATTTGAATTTTCCTGCAAAAATTTGAATTTCCCGCCAAAATTTGATTTTACAGCCAAAGTTTGAATTTCGCGCTAAAATTTGAATTTTATACCAAAAAATTAATTTTACCGGCAAAATTTAGTTTTCCAGGCAAAATTTAATTTTCTCGCCAGAATTTGAATTTTCCCCCAAAACTTAATTTTTCCCGCCAGCATTTGAATTTCCCGCCGAAATTTAAGTTTTCCCGCTAAATTGAATTTCCGAGCCAAAATTTGAAAAATTATTAAAAATTTTAAACTCTACAGTTTCTAAGCATTGCTCGAATAATTTGCACTGTATTTTAAAAGGGTGATGTTTTTTACACACTACTTTTGCCCGGTCTCTTTATTTTGTAGGTCATTTGTATAGCTAGCTAAAATTTTGGACACTACTTTCAGAGAGTGTTCGTAAATTAGCTAGGTATTAAAATGGTGGGACATTTTTTGACGTTGGCGAGCGTAGTATAACCTGTATGGTGCAAAACACAGTTGAAAAAACGCGCATTACTGAGAGAATTCTGCTCTTTCGAATATGTCAAATACCTTATATTTGCGTCAGAACGTCTTTTATTTTGGTTTCCGACATACTTTCTCAAATATCATATGCCGTCCAGTACTAGCTATGCATGCTACGGCGGACGGTATAGCTTGTCCAGTTACGTTTAATGGACACCATAGAGCTTTTAACAAACGACTGGACATTTTGTGTGCAATCCGAACCAATGGTAACATGGGACTGACATAATATTTATTAATGCGGCATTCACGTAACCATTTGTGCGTTTGTTCCTGTTTTTCCACCAACCAAGCAGGTGATAAATACAACCCATGCGTATAGAGCTAGCTTTTACTTACCCATATGGGTTAGTTTGAGCTGTAGCTATAGGTTGCTAGCTGTTGTCTTGCTACCCATATGGGTTCCTTTAAAAAAATTTCAGTAGCCACTACAAAAATATAACCCATATGTGTTATCTTGAGGACAAAACTGCAATCCATATGGGGTGCAATCGAAATTTCTGACTTACCCATATGGGTAGGTCGAACGAAAGTTCACTAGCTATGTAGTACTAATATCTACCCATATGGGTATCGTGTAAATACTTGTCACCAAGTATGGGTAAGGTGACAAAATAGGTACCAATGTGAACCACGTATAAGTGAGCACTTTGATGTGTTTGAACAATGCAAAAAAAAATAAAAAAAAACCACTCATTGGTAATTTTCTGGGTAACAACCCAATCATAATTTCAACAATGCTTTCTTGGTCGATGTAATTCCGACAACAACTAAAAACTCAAACGCAAAAGTGCACATCCGTTACGCCGAAAGCAAAATTATCATTCACCAATCATTCAGTTCCAAATACTAATATTGTTGACGATTTCTTGGACTTGCAGTCACTGTCGAACTAAAATGTGTATCAGAGAATCACTGGTTTGGTAATCGTGAACAATTTCATTTTTTCTTTTTAACTTCCGAACAGTTTTTTCCATCTTCCAGAAGTCTATTTCAGGGGCTTCACAGCAGACGTTGTCAATAAATTGTTCGTTGAACAAAACGATCCACTCTCTGGACTTGATTTACTTGCAGCAAACATACAAGTATATCCTAAAATGTTATTTCGTAGTTCAATCTGCTGATTTGCACTCATTGCATATATACATATACAGTCTTCATAGCCAGTCTTGGTTTACATCGTGCAGTGCACAGGGGTTGGGTGGATGGTTCCCTTTTAGATTTTCGAAACGAGAACATTGTATCGTGAAAATTGCTTCTGGCTTACTGTCTTCTGCCGCAGGTAATCCATCTTGTTTTTGTATTCACTGCGGCGTCCACTGCTCTAACCTTGTAATTTGACTAGAACAGAATTGATTCTGTTAACCTTAAACGATCTACTGGATATGAAATTGTTCAAAAATGCATAAACCAATAGACTAAGAGGCAAAAAGTATTATATTTTATTTTGTTCAGCGTGGGCGCGATCATGGACTTCCCGGATACCCAAAATTTCGCGAAACTGCTGGACTATCTGTACCAAAAACGTTTGATGATTTAATTCCTATTATGGGCCGCGAAATTGCAACAAAAATGAGCAATCTTTACAGGTGGGTTTGTGACAAGAACAAATTAAAAAATAATTGTTCGTTTTGATTCAACTGCCTTCTTGCTACAATTAGGGGCAATCATTATTAAAGATGGGCACCGGATATCCGGATATCCGGATATGAAAAATATCTGGAAATGTGTTCGAAATGAAACGTGTATTCGGAGATCCGCCGGATATCCGAAATGCTTTTGTCTAAAATTTTTTTGAATAATTTGCGTGGTTTCGCCACCAAAGTAGCTGGAGCTGACGAATAAGATTCTGTATTCAAACACCACTCAGAATATTAAATCACATTCTTGCATAATTGTTCCATGATGATTCAAAATCTTTATTTCTTAACCAGAACATACCAATATTCAAAAAACTTCAGATTAGCATTATGCGGCCGTGCCTACTAAGTCTACGCGTAAGTTTACACATACGCCTGAGACTACCAGTCTCTAATTGCCCCGTTCCCCAGTCTGCCAGTGAAACGATCTCAAATGCCTGATTCAAACTCGCAAAGAATGCGTAAACTTTGAAGTTTAATGATCACATTACTATAAGTTCGTTTGCAGTAAATTAGCTATATGTTCGTTTGCAGTAAATTAGCTATTTGTTCAGCATGTTAATTATGTATCATATCTATTTGGATGCAATCCGTTGCTATTTAGACTCAATCAGTTTCCTGTTCTGCTTTTTTGACGCTCGGACATTTAATAAAACTGGTGTGTCCTTTATAGAATTTCGGCGAATGTTACTTTTAGGGGCGTAACAGAAGATTAAACGTATCCCTAAGCCTAAGCAAAATTGTAATAAAATAGAAACCTCTACGGTCCAAAAAGTAATATGGGCCTGAGTTTCTGTAGAATTCGATATACGGCTGGGTTTCTCACAGGTCTAGCTTTATCCGTAACTCAATGCAACGGTAATTTACCTCTGGGACGATTTCGTTTCAAAATATTTACCATCCAGACCATTTAGAAATTTCTGAATCCGCTGTTGAAAGCGTGACAGCAGTATAAGTAACATGGGCTGAGTTTGTACGACTTAGCGTAAGTGTATTTCAATCTGCTTCTTTGTTCTTGGAACTAAAACGATTCAAGTATATATAGTTTTAGGGAAGGGTTATATTCGATGGAATCTCTATTGCAGTGGTTTAAATAAGGCAAAGGACAAGCCAAAAGTTGTCAACGCAAGCATTTATTTAGTAGTCTGTAGAAATCTTCTGAACTGAATACCCAGAACTTTTCAGGTACTGTAGTGAGTTACCCGAATAAGAGGGGGACTGAATTATTTGACCTGTCCAGAGGGTACCCCCTGTTATTCGGCTACGGACTGTTATTTATTTTTATCCCGTCCTCCGCCACACTTCGTTACACATATATCCGGTATTGTAGCTAACCCTTGAATTGAATGTTTATTTGCCTTGTATCACAAGCTTTAGCCATAATGGAAGGTTATTATTAATAGGAACATACTTTGAAAACTTAAGTACGCTTCAAAGTTTTGAACTCATTTTTGTTTGGTTCTGGAGTCATTTATGCGCTACAATTAGGAATAATTAACCTTTATGGACTCTAATTAGGGTTTAGGGACTCTATGCGCTTACGGACCCCTATTAGGGATACGGACTCCTATTCATTGCGACTCAAAACGGGTACCCCCTCTTATTAGGGTCACTACAGTACTGGCATAAATACCGATTTTTAGAATTGTATCTTTTATGCTCATATCAATTTGCTTGAGGGGCAGGGTACTTCGTTTACAGCAACAAGTAAAAACAAGTGCTTAAGAAACAAAAATTGAGGTTCGAAAACTCAAAAAACACAAAATCGAGTTCCGGATATCCGAAATAGAAAATTTCAGTTCGGATATTCGGATATCCGGATATATCTTTATATCCGGAAATCCGGATAAATATTCTGCAAGAATGGCCGGATATCCGGATATGAAAAAATATCCGATGCCCATCACTAATCATTATGGAGGACAACGAAGTCGCGACATCAAGGCTCCTGCTTTCAAAGCTCCCATTAGACGGGTATTTCGAAAACAAAAATTTTAAATGAAGAAATATGTTTTGTTCCATATTTTTCATCAAGATTTTCGGGGCCATACAACTCAAGTGGCCCAAATTAGGTCCGTGAGAAGTTCGTGATTTTGACTCAAGCCCTGTATCCTGTATCTCCTTTATGCAGTTCTTTCCTCGATGACCGCTTATCGCTCTGATTTAGTAAACGCGGCCGGTAAATGTTTACTGAAACCCAACTCAAATCCTGTATAATGTCAATATCCGATATTTAACACCACCAGTAAATCACAGGTTATGTAATTTAACTGCAGCCTGATCCGGAATCCTTAAAGCCGACGTCTGAATCTGGTTTAATCCAGCCACTGGCTTTACCGTTACTAACACTTTTGCCGTTTTCCAGAATCCGTGTAATCCTAACCCCGTTAGAATCACACCCTGTTAAACCGTGTACTCTAACCCCGTTAGAGTTACACCAAATTTCCGACCAACCTAACCCCGTTAGATTTGGCCCAGCCGTTGTAGAATAATAAATCTAACCCCGTTAGATTTATTAGACTACTTTTCCCAGGTTCTCCGATAATCCCCAAGTTTCCTTTAACACATGATACCAGTATTCTATACTGGGTAAACCTGCGCCTTGCGCAACACCGATTTAACCGATTCACCGTGGTTTCCTTCACATCCTATGCCACCGTGACTATTCTTACACGAATTCAACTAAACCCTACTTACCCAATAGCCTTCCGCCTTTAAACAATGTTCACAAACGCAAACTCGAAAACTATGTATTATACGCACACTTCCAGCAAAACCGATAACCAACCGTTTCTCACTAGCCCAAGATCAATACTGATTCCGGTCCTGGCTACCCTATTCGGCATCTCGACCTCATTTGCATTTCGCCGACACCCACAATTGTGTGTCCGCTATGCAGTTGAGGTCCAGAGCCACACACCCTGATACTCCTTTTCCTTGCCACAAAACACCACCACCACAACAACAATATGGTTATCCGCACAACCAATCACAAAGCACCATTTCGGTGCTGACATAGCCTAGCTATGTCGTTATCCGCAAAAATAGCCAGCCCGATATGCGACACTATTCAATGGCCACGCAGGGCCCAGGTAAGTTTCACATTGCGCACACAGCCGCCATAGCATCGATTTTAACAATTTTTACGCCTTGTAGCCGCGCCTAAGCCTAACTTAAGTTCTAAGAGAGACTAGGTGGAGCCAGGGACTCCCTTAAGGTGTGGTTTTGATTTAGGGTTTTATTTTATGTTTTAGTTTTTAGTTTGAAATAGGTTTAAGTGTGGCAGAGCCACCTACATCCCCCCTTCGGCACAGATGCCGACCCTGGCATCGAACAAAATTTTATGGCCCTATTTACTGCCTTTTTTGCCGTCGCTAAAAAGCGTAAATCCACCATAACAAACTTAACAATAACAATTTACAATAACAAACACCAATTTTTATTTCTTTTCTTTAGTCCTAATACAATTAATCCACCATGAAAGACCCGGCGTACCAGTCCTGCCCCAGCACCCCGTAACATCACCCCCGAAACATCACCTTAACGAACCCCAAAATAACAGTCAACAGTTCATTACCAATCCCTTAAAAGTGTCTCCGCCGAATTTCCCGAGGGACGTCTGTATAATAGGCGTCCAATTCTTCCTGTGTCACCCATGGATTGTCGCGTCCCAACGATCGCGACGCCCGTTGTTGCTGCTGTTGTCGTTCCATTTGGCGACTTTCTCGCATTGCCTGCCGTACGTTCTCTACTTGCTGACTATAATAGCCACGCCCAGACGCCACTTGCGGTTGTCCCACGCGACCGCCAACCCGTACCGGGTACCGCTCGTCCGACACTTGCCGGACACGCTGCCGTACCGCTGATGTCCCAGCGGGTGGACTACCAGCCACCCCCTGCGTTACCGTTCCAGTCCCTCGGTACCCAGGCGCTGTCTGCGATCGCGCAGCCGATGCATTATACACCGGATTCGCCTGCCTCGGTCCGATCCTACTCACCACCGACCCTGCGGCCGGTCGTACATATCCGCCCGTTGGTCTCTTTGGACTAAGGCGCGCCCTCTGGGCCGTTGCCCTTCTCCTCGCATCCTTGTCGAATCTCCATTTCAACTTCCCATCCGGCCCTCGCACCGCGATATATCCCGGCGCCGGTGGCTGTCCCAGACTCGTGCTCGGTTTTTCCTCTGACTCCGACTGCGACCTCACCTTTTTAGGTTGCAGCTTTATCAACTCCTCCCATAACAACTCCTTCGACTTTTCCTGTGCCTTTGCCTCCTCCTGCTTCTGTATCCGTGGTGACCTCCTTGGCGTCAGTTTCCCTTCTGACCCCTCTTTCTCTGCCGGCGGAGGCGTCACATACCCCTCCGCCCGCGTTTCCTCTGTCTTCGCCTGCAACGTCACCACCGATTTCTTTTGTTGTTGCTTTTCCGGAGACGGAGTTGGCCCTGCTTCTTCCAGCACATCAAACTCCCCCTCACTCACCGGTTCGAATTCCATTTTCCTTTTCTCCTCCGCCTGTTCGCCGGCCGATTCCGCCTGCGTTTCGGACCGCGTACGAGCTTTGCTCGGACCCGGCTGCACTTCTTCCTGCCCTGCTACCTGTGTATCCATTGGCTCCACTCCTCGAGCCGCCTTTTCCAGGTCGTCGAACAAGTACCCTCGACACAAGTCCAGGGCCCTCCTATTTACTTCAGCGATCCTGGCCAACTCCTCTGTCTCTTTCCGATCATAATCTTCCACCATATCCACCAGTTGCCTTTTCGATTCCTCATCCGGTGCCAACTCTGCCAACTCCGTTTCCCTTTTGTTCTCCGGGTATGCGTATGCCTCCGGGAACCATAGCGCCAAATTCGCTATGGCCCGCAGCGTACTCACTGCCAACAGCTTCTCCGTTTCCTTCTGTACCTCCTTTTGTAACGGCAGCAACTGTAATTTCATTTCTGCCCTTACCGTGGGATCCTCCGGCACCATTGCCTTCAAATTTTCCCGTTCTAACTTCCTCCTGAGCGTCCAATACTTTTGATTCGCATATGCCCGGGCGATAATCATTGGCCTTATCCTTGCTACCTGCGGATTCTTTGACTTGTCGAACAATTGCATGATTACATGAGCCGACAGCGGTACAAAGAAATCCGCCGGTGCTCTTCCCCAATGCAGACCGCGCGTGACCACTGCACGTGCCGCCGCCTCTCTCACTATCCTTGCAAACCATCTCATCACCGCCTGATACACCTGTGGCTCCATATCCACCATGCGGAATAAACACGCCGCTAAGCCGCGCTCCGCATAGTTCAGGCACTCCAACCATTCCGATATCAAGGCCTCCTTTCTCAAATAGAATTCGAACGCCTTGATTGCTGCCGTCGCCCAGTGGACCGCTAAATGCCGCAACACGTCCTTAGGTAACCTTACGCCCGGTTGTTCCGGCGAATCGTTTCCTTCGAAATAATTCGCATGCAGCACCTGTTGATATCCACCCTTGTAGTTAATCAACATGTGTCCCCTTGACAAAATGACCATATCGGGAAAGGCAACTATGCCCTTCCCGGGTCGCCTAGTCCTTTGCACAATCTGCCAGGCCGTTTGGCCTCGCGTCTTCTGTTTCTTTTGTCCGCCCGTTGTCCGCGGCACATCCTTTTCACCTATCACCTGAACCGACGCTACTTCATCCTCCGTCCCGCCGGACAACTCCACTTCCTCAACATCCATGCGCACCGTTTTCCGTGCACGTCCTGGCGTTAGAGACCTCTGTCTCTTCAACGCTCCCTTTTGACTCGCAGACGTCCTATCGTCGGACGGCTCCGGTGACACTTCCCATCTATCCCCAGCAACTCTCTTTTTCAGCCTGTCGTTTTCCTCGGTCAATTCCTGCACCTGGTTCTCCAGCTGCCTCTTTTCTCCGACGAGCGTCATAACCTCCTCCAACGCCTTATTCAGCTTTTCCATCATCACCTAACGCTCGGGTTCCTTCTCCTTTACCTTTTCCTCAGTCCGCCTCACCAGCTGTTCCGCACCGGACACATGCTCGTGAGCCCTCTGCCGCTGGTCTCCAGCCGCTAAAACCGCTGTTTCCAGTTCCACAATCCTTTTCCGGTTCTGCGTTACGCGTTCCGCGTAACCCAGCAAATCTCTCCACGCCTCTACAGCGAACTCCTGATATGCCCGTAGCTTATTAGCCATGGACATTGCCTCGATATCCGTTTCCTTCCGCAGCGTCCAATTTCCTTCTAAGTCCCGTACGTTTGCCTGTACCATCGCGTACGAGCTCTCAATTTCCGCAACCCCGAATCCCCCCGGTGGGTACATTCTGTTCAACGCTGCGTTCAGCCTTTCAATCAACTCCTTATCCTGTAACTGCCTGTTCTCAATATCCCGTTTCAACGCTTCCTCAAGAAACAACGCCGGGCTATACTCTGCCAAACCCGACCCTGCTTTCGGAGGGGTCGCTGTCGACGCCCACCGACTTGGCACACTCGATCGCTTCTGAGCCTCGTCTGACGATGTAGGTTCTACTTGCGAAACCTCCATCTCCGTTACATTCACTGACGCGATCCGCTGTGTGCGGTTTTGCTCCAGACGCAGCTCCTCTGCCTCTGTCCATACATTAGCTATAACAGGTAGCTTCGCCACCTTCATAACCGAAGGCAACGGATCCTCATGAATTTTCCGTATCCGTATACTAGGTGCCCCACTATCCTGCGCTGTGGCCGTAGGTGACGATATACACGGCCCCAGGACTTCCTTTTGCCTCTGTAATATCACTGGTCCTTGTACCTGATTACTGCTCGCCGCCGGGAACGAGTTGTTCACAAATGTCTGACACAACAAGTCCCTGCTTTCGTCCGTATTCGCAAATTGTTTCTCTAGATATCTTACCCAGTAAGACTGTAGCTCGTTAGCGTATTCGCTCACGTCCCCTTTTTGCCTGATCCTCTGGAACGCTGCCATCATATTCGACAGGTCCGTTGATTCTCCAAACCTTTCCTGGAATTCGCGCACTAATTGCCCGAACTCCTCTGAGCCGTATGGTCCATACCGCTCTTCCAAAATATCCAGATATTGGTCAGCCAGTCCTTTCACATGATTCCTGAAGTGATTTATTTTGGACTCGCTGTCGACAATTTTAGCCGTTTGCATCACCCGTTCAAATTTCCTGTACCAGATTCCAAAATCTGACTTGCCTTCGAAATTTTGCAACGGCAATTTCTGCGGCATTTTCACCACGATCTGTGGTGCACCCTGATTCGCGTACCCCATATTCTGTGGTACCCGATTTGCCATATTTCCCATTGCCTGTAACTGTGGCAGCTCCGGAAAACCCGCCATCCTCGGTGTTTGCATGACGGGTTCTTGCCAACTTGCGTTCGCTTGCGGAGCCACTCCTGGTTGCGCCGGAAATGCTTGATACGCATTCCCCGCCAATGGTTGGGTCAACACCGGGTAACTCGCCTGTCGGTAACCCATAGGGACAGGGTGGGGTGCCACCTCTCTTTTCGGCAATTCCTGATTTCCCATCGACATCGAGCAGGCTTGTTCCCCTGCTCCATGCATTCGCGTAGCTTCCCGGTACTCCTTCGTCACAGATTGCCGGTTAACCTCGTCCTTATTCGACATCCGGCTAACTCTGCCTGATCTGTGACTCTGCCTTGACTCCGGCCTCTGACCCATTTCGCTTTCCAATTTGCTCCACAATTTCCGAAACTTCTCACTATGTTTCGACTTCAGACCTCGTTCAAATACCCGAGTCAATTCCTTGATTTCAGCATCCTCCTCCTCTGATTCCTGCATAGACGTCGCTCTCGAGCGTGCTTGACGCACCCACGGACTGCGACCTCTATCTTCTTCCACCACTTTCACGCTATCCTGACTCCGTGCTCCTATTCCTTGCACCTGGGTGGAAGCCGGTTGTCGCTGCAACCCATGCCCCATGGACATGCGTTGTTCCACCGACCAGTTTGCCAACGGCCCATCCATTTCTAATTGTGGATGCGGCCTAATCACATTTATCCCGCGTGACGGCTCCGTCCCGCTATATGCCTGTGTCCATCTCATGCCTGTTTCCGAACTATTTCCTTCCATCATACCCGGATTCGGTAATGCGTATCTCGGTTCTGGTCGACATACGCCCGAATCCTCCAAATCCTGTCTCCCGTTCTGATATTCAGCTGTCATCCGAGGATAGGACATGCCTGAATCTACAACACCGCCATGTCCTATGCTTCCCTCCGATGCATAAGCGAGTCTATGACTCCCTTGCCGTATGCCTGTATCCTCTTGCCCTCTCATTCCGGTATGCTGCGCGTCTAACATCGTTAGACACGGCGCCCTTATGGGTCATCCACGTAATACTGTCTACGCTACTGTAAAAAATTGTCCACACCCCTGGTTTCAAGGGCTGGACAAAACGACATTGTTCTTACAATGTTAAGACTTTACACAAGGTGTACCTAGCTAGTTCGTTTTGGCAGTAGTCCCTTCGAAGGGACTAAGGACAAATTAGACACTGTCTGGACACAGTGTCTGACATCGGGACGTCCGAAAAAGAGCTTGTTGACAGTCCACAGCCCGTAACTAGGGCTTGTTTTAAAAACGTTGCAGTGTTCTAAAAATTTTACTTTCTTAAAAATTAACTGCAACCAGTAATTTTTAAAAGAGGGGGCAGGAAGGTTTTTGCCGGTAAAAGATAACTTGTAAGAGAACGACCCGCCCCATTCAAGCAGAGCAGGTTAGAAGATAATAACTCTGGTATACCAGAAAGTTAAACCCCGGTGTCCCTGTCGAAAACAAATTTTGTCGTGACCGGTGAGGGGGGGGGCGGCGACTGGGGTGTAAGTATATAGCTCCGGAACCCTACACTGTTGTCCCCCAAGGGAGGACGGGCGAGTGGGAACCCTTTAACGTCGCACACCAAGCCCAACGGTAGTTGCACCCTTCTTTCGCCCGTGGTTGCGGCATACTCAATATTAAGCTCTACAATAGTCCCTTCAGACAGACTCTGTAAAACAGAGTCCCTTGAAACAGACTCTTTAGATGACTAAACAGAGTCTGTTCTGACAGACTCGGGACAAAACAGTTGTCCTTCATATGACGCATCGACAGTGTAGCATGGGTATGGACGGCAATGTGACAAAGTATAGGCTGTTTGGAGAGTATGCGAGTTGTCCGGAAGGTCTATACAGGATATGGGTGACATTTGGACATGTCATTTAGTAACACTACAACTACAAAGTGAGGGGCTCGTAAGTGGGGACAATTTTTTACAGTAGCGTAGACAGTATAACGTGGATGACCCATTATCTCCATCGCCTGTGCTCCTCGCGAAATCATAGTAGATTGCCCGGATATGCCGTTCCAATTCGTCTGGAATACTGATTCAAGTGATTCCGGACGACACATTGTACTCGGTAACGAAATCTCCTCGATTTCCTTACCCTGTTCCACCTGAAGCTTGCGTGACATACTTCGTGTTGTCACCCTGCTTTCACGTGCCGTAGCCCGGGCCACTGATTCCTGTTCTGCTGCCGTAGTCGGGGTCCTGTACAACGGCATTCTCCTTCTCCGAAATCGTACTTTCAGCCAATCTCTGTAAACTATTTCCCACACCAGTGTTGTTGTGTTTTACATATATAAAACACCACTTTTCAGATTAGCCAATCTTTTGTAATTTTTGGCCCAAAACTTTTCGCCCGGTCCAAAATTTCTTTCAAGAACGTGCTCTGGGTATTTACAAACTATATAGTTCCTAAATATTTCAGCCCCAAGCACTTTCGACGATTTTTCGACCTTTTCACTTAGCCACTCCCGAGATTCTGTTCAACAGCCTTATTCAGTCACTGAATACGGCACCCGATTTGAAAACTTGTGGCGTAGCCCCAAGCAAAATATTCCTGAATCGTTCCTTGAACTCCTTTTCAACTTCTGTTCACGTTTGCTAGCCGCTATTCCGCGTCAGGCAGACTTTCAGCTCCGGTTTTCACCCGAGATTGCTCCTTATTAGCTAGCTACTTGATACAAGTACCTAGATTTCGTGCCGGCACCAACCGAAATTCCCGTAAACCCTTATAGCGCAAGTGTTAAGGGTTTACTTTCGTCCTTGATATACCCTGAGTCCAATGCCGTATCCTTTTTGCCTTTCTTGCACCTTTTCACTTCACCAGGTCCAAAAACAACTGAATTTTTGACCAATACTCCCGATGCCTGTAACCGTTCCGTTTCAAATTTTAGCCCGGTACTTACGAACACAGTAGTTCCTAAGTATGCCAATTTCACCAGTTTCTGACCGTTTTTTCCAATTTTCGTCTCTTTACCCCGGGGATTTTCAATTCCAATTCACCTGTTCCTGAACTAGTTCCACGTACTTGCGGCGCAGCCTCAAGTATAACCGTCGAACTAATTCACAACCTGTCCTGTCCGGTAATGTCAGTATCTCCTGCCCTTTCGCGCGCTAGATACTCACAGCCCAATATCGCCGATTTCCTTTTTCGCCTGATTTCAATCCGTTACTCCTGAACCAGTTCCACGTACTTGCGGCACAGCCTCAAGTATAACCGTCGAACTAATTATCAGCCTGTACTATCCGGTAATGTCAGTATCCGTTGCGCTTTCGCTCACTAGATACTCACAGCCCAATATCGCCGATTTCGTTTTTCGCCTGATTTCAATCCGTTAACTCCTGAACCAGTTCCACGTACTTGCGGCATAGCCTCAAGTATAACCGTCGAACTAATTCGCAGCCTGTACTATCCGGTAGTGTCAGTATCTGTTGCCCTTTCGCGCACTAGATACTCACAACCCAATTTCCTTTTCCGCCCCTCCGCCCACCCCCCCCCCCCACACCCCCCCCCCCCCCCCCCCCCCCACCCCCCCCCCCCCCCCACCCCCCCCCCCCCCCCCCACCCCCACCCCCCCCCCCCCCCCCCCCCACCCCCACCCAACCCCAGCCCCCCCCACCCCCCCCACCCCCCACCACACCCCCCACCCCCCCCCCCAAAACCCCCCCCCACCATTGTTATGACTTCAAGGTTTGAAGAACTGTCGTTGAGGAACGAAACAGTCAGAGAAAGCAAAACCAGTTTAAAACCCAATAGTCAGCTTGAAACCCTTAAGTGAAACCAAACAATAAGAGCCTAAGCTTAGACAATGAATACTTCAAACCCGAAGGCGCGAAAATCAGTTGAAACTTGAATTAGTATAAACCAAACAGTACAAGTCGAAGCACAAGGTAACAGACAGACAATGAGGAGAAAGTAACCACTATTTATAGTCAAGACGTGCCCACGCAGTCTTATTTATAGTCAAGACGTGCCCACGCTGTCTTATTTATAGTCAAGACGTGCCCACGCTGTCTAGTGTGTTCATTAGATTATTTTCAATAACATCCTCATTATTGCATCAGCTTCTGTAACACAGCTTCCGGTTTTCTACGCATGACGTCAAATCGTCATTTTCACGTGAATGTTCTTCATAATTCGACTCACGTGCCATGCGTATTTTCACGTGAATAGTCATGCGCCACAACACCTCCTTGCCAGCCTTGCAGTCCCGATAAAGGCGTTCAGCAACAACTGAAATTGACCGGTTTGGGAGTTCTAGAAGATCGCCGGAGATTGTCGGGACCATACTCGCCACCTACCGGAAATCGGGGATTTCGACGTTGTCGTCGAGCGTCTTTCGGTCTTTGATCGACACTGGTGTCATCGACGTTGTTCGGTGAGGGATGATCGACAAATTCGGCGTCGTCAGCGGCGCCATAACGAGGACGGAGTTGATCGATGTGACGTCGCCAAACTGGACCATTTGGGCAAACTCGAACGTTGACACTGCGCGGACCGAACACTTTAGAAACGATAGCTGGAACCCATCGAGGCTCTTTGTCACCACCCGGTCGATAGTGCAAAGCATAAACCGCTGATCCAACATCGAATTTTCGATTGAGTTTCGCCACAGCGTTGTGTTTGACTGTTTGTTGTGTTTGACGTGCCTGAGCTTGTTGAGCCGGAAACGGAGCAAACGTATCGACCATCGCTCGAATCTGTCGATTGTTCAACAATTCACTTGGAGAATAATCGCTGTTCGGAATTGGAGTTCGCCGGTACTGTAACAGGAACTCTTGAAGAGCTGCTTTTGGTGGAAGACGTGACTTGCGCAAAGATTGTTTGAAGGACTGCACCATTCGTTCTGCAGCGCCATTCGTTGAAGGATGATATGGAGCACCCGTGAGGTGAGAGATTCCACGTTGTTTGCACCAGTCCTTGAACTCGCATGATGTGAAAGCAGTACCGTTGTCGCTGACTATGGAATGGGGATATCCGAAATGGGCGAAATCCTGTTCGAGCAGTTCGATGGTCGATCGGGATGAAATAGATTGGGTTTGATGAATGCAGGGATATTTTGAATATGCGTCGACGAGGATGAGCCAGTTACTACCGAGGAAATTGATGGCGTGATCCACGTGAACTCGTGACCACGGCTTTTCAGGAAGCATCCATGGATGAATGGGAGCTTTTGGAGGGTTGTGCTGATGCTCGGCACACGTCGAACAACTTTGACATAAAGAAACGATATCGGAATCTATGTTGGGCCAGTAGACAGATGTTCTGGCCAACTGCTTCATTCGCTGCATTCCGAAATGACCCAAATGAAGGACTTCGAGGGCACGTTGACGAAGATTGGAAGGAATAACGAGTCGCGACCCGTAGAAGAGACAGCCATCGGCGATTGATAACGAGTCCGATACTTTGCGGAAAAGTGATATCGGTTTGTCATCCTCGTCGAACTTGTTAGGCCACCCTTCTCGGACGTATCGCTTGACGCGGCAAAGCGTTGAATCTTTCGCTGTTTCATGCACAACGGTGTTGTCCTTGACGGTATCGAGTTGCTGATTGATTATTTTAATGGTACAGACAGTATCGATGTCAGCACCATCTTCCTCCTCATCAAATTGAATGTCCGGACCCATCGGAAAACGGCTAAGCATATCGGCGTTGCCGTGTGCAGCTGTACGACGATATTCAATCGTATAATCGTACTGTTTGAGAGTGAGAGCCCATCTCGCCAGTCGGTTTGCGGCTAGCGCCGGAGTCGGTTTCGAAGGACCAAATAGTGCTAACAATGGCTTGTGATCGGTCACGAGGATAAACTTTCGACCGTAAAGGTATCGGTGGTATTTGCTGAGAGCAAAGATGATTGAGAGGGCTTCTTTTTGTATCTGACTGTATTTCTGCTGAGTTGAGGTGAGAGTTTTTGATACGTAAGATATCGGACGCTCGGAACCATCTGGAAACCGATGAAATAGAACTGCACCAATTCCAACGTCTGAGGCGTCGCAGGAGATGCCGACCGGAGTTGTTTGGGAATAATGAACCAGAAGTTTATCTTCGCTCAAGACATCCTTGATTGTTTGGAAAGACGCCTGATGTGCGGAATTCCACTTCCAGGGGACATTAGAACGAGTGAGTTGATGGAGTGGTGCCGACATTGTAGATAGGTTGGGAATAAATTTGGCGTAGAACTGCACCGATCCTAGGAAAGATCGTAGCGAGGAAACGTCGTGTGGAGGTGGCATATTTTTGACAGCATCGACCTTTCGCCCTTTGGAAATGCCGTCATGCGAAAGACGATGTCCGAGGTATTCGACAGATGGTTCGGCGAAAGCACACTTCTCGAGGCGACAACGTAGACCCTTGTCGTGTAGTCGCTGGAGAAGTGCTCGAAGATTGGTTAGATGATCAACAGCTGTCGAACCACTGACTATGATGTCATCTAGGTATACGCCGACACCAACCAAGTCCCTGGTCAGTTGTTCCATAATTTCTTGGAAATAGCCTGGAGCCGAGCTGATGCCGAAGGGAAGCCGAGTTTGAAGCATTGGACCTTGATGAGTGCTAAGGGCCAATCGCTTTTGTGATATCGGACCCAATGGAATTTGATTGTAGGCGTCAGCTAAATCGATTTTTGTGAAGCCATATCCCCCGCCCAGCTTGCGCATTAAATCTTCCGGAGAAGGCATTGGGCATCGATGTGTCTCCAATTGAGAGTTGACTGTGACTGAATAATCGCCGCAGACGCGTATTTTTGGTTTGACTTGACCCGGAAGTAACGCCTTGCGGATCGGTACGACTGGAGTTCCATATTCGCTGAATTGAGTTCGCTTCCGAACACCCCGCTTAACGCCGTCGTCGTAGGCTTTGGCCAAATCTTCCTGAATTGCGATCGGTACTGGTCGCGGCTTGCAGAAGATTGGTTGTGAGTCAGCCTTGAATTTGACTTCCAGCTCGAAATCTTTGAGACACCCGAGCTCTGGCTTGAACAAATCCGGAAATTCGTCGCACAGGGCCTTGCAAGACTGTTGCAGTGATGAATCGATTGCACCGGCTTGAACTTTGAACACCCGGTTTGAACCATCGACTTGATTCGTCAGACCGATGAGACTGTCGACCGAAATATTGAGGGACTGGATGGCGTCTCGACCCAGTAGATTCAATTGCGGGATCCTCGACACGATGAAATTGAGCGTTCGAGGGTTGGAAGTTGACCGATTGGGAAGAACCACCTGGAGTTGAGTCGCACCCAGCACCGGAAGCGCGTGTTGGGAAGCCGATTCGTACTCATTGTCCGAGGGTTGAATGATTGGCTTGCCCACTTGTCGCCACACCTCCTCAGAAATGAAATTGTCGCTTGCCCCGGTATCGACCTCGAATTGAACCGATTTGCCGTTGAGAAGGACCGATTGTTTGAGTTGAGGCACCGATTGTACCCGTTTGACGGTTCGCAGCTGGATGCGGTTGACCGATTTGGAACCCTTTGGCGCGGTTTGATCACGTTTCTTTTTGAGGCATGCGGCTTCGATGTGCCCGACCTTAGCGCAATAGCGACATTCGACCGACTTGAACTTGCAATCCTTTCCCGAATGACCCGACTTGCCACATCGACCGCAAACGCCTTTGGGGAAGTCGCCCTTCGTCGCTGACCTCGGTTGTGATTTGCCCTTGGGGTCGATTTGAACCTTGTTGACTGCCTTCGGAATCGCGCCGTAGACTGTTTCTTTGGCGACCTTTGCGGCTTCTTCCGTCTCGATTGCGATTTCGATTGCCCGTTGGAACGTGAGCTCATCGTCCTTGAGCTTGAACAAACCCTTGAGGACGGCCTCGTTCTTGACGGAGCAAATGAACCGGGTTCGCATTGCCTCGTCGAGTGGATCCTTGATCGACCCGAAATCGCACGTGACAGCATCTTGTCGAATTCGAGTGACCAGCTCCGGAATGGACTCGCCCGGGCGGCGATCCATATTGCGCCAGAATTTGAACCGCTCGCGAACAATGAATCGCTTTGGGTGGAATTGATCAGCCATGAACGCGCAAATTTCGTCGATCGACAAATCATTGACGTCCTTGACCGGAGTTTGTTGACCCGCGAGGTTGGCCAACAGCTTGAACACGACCGGGGATTGATTCGTGAGAAAGACTTGGGCCCGTCGCTCGCTTGGGATCGAATTTGCCCCGACAAATGTCTGAAACCGAGCCCAATAATCTGTCCATAGCTCGGCCGTTGTGTCAAATGGCATAAAGGGAGGCAGAGTCGGATTGGGCACAACCGCACTGGCTTGATTCGGCTTGCCTGCCATGCTCTGAACCAGGGCCATAATCGAGTCCATTTGCTGCTTGTGCTGTTGCTGCATAAGCTGGATTAACTGAGCCATTTCCGCCATTGTAAAAATTGACTAGCCCGCTTAAGTGGATTCCCTGATCGCCACTAAAACCCTGTTATGACTTCAAGGTTTGAAGAACTGTCGTTGAGGAACGAAACAGTCAGAGAAAGCAAAACCAGTTTAAAACCCAATAGTCAGCTTGAAACCCTTAAGTGAAACCAAACAATAAGAGCCTAAGCTTAGACAATGAATACTTCAACCCCGAAGGCGCGAAAATCAGTTGAAACTTGAATTAGTATAAACCAAACAGTACAAGTCGAAGCACAAGGTAACAGACAGACAATGAGGAGAAAGTAACCACTATTTATAGTCAAGACGTGCCCACGCTGTCTTATTTATAGTCAAGACGTGTCCACGCTGTCTTATTTATAGTCAAGACGTGCCAACGCAGTCTACTGTGTTCATTAGATTATTTTCAATAACATCCTCATTATTGCATCAGCTTCTGGAACACAGCTTCCGGTTTTCTACGCATGACGTCAAATCGTCATTTTCACGTGAATGTTCTTCATAATTCGCCTCACGTGACATGCGTATTTTCACGTGAATAGTCATGCGCCACAACACCAGTATCCTATACTGGGTAAACCTGCGCCTTGCGCAACACCGATTTAACCGATTCACCGTGGTTTCCTTCACATCCTATGCCACCGTTACTATTCTTACACGAATTCAACTAAACCCTACTTACGCAATAGCCTTCCGCCTTTAAACAATGTTCACAAATGCAAACTCGAAAACTATGTATTATACGCACACTTCCAGCAAAACCGATAACCAACCGTTTCTCACTAGCCCAAGATCAATACTGATTCCGGTCCTGGCTACCCTATTCGGCATATCGACCTCATTTGCATTTCGCCGACACCCACAATTGCGTGTCCGCTATGCAGTTGAGGTCCAGAGCCACACACCCTAATACTCCTTTTCCTTGCCACAAAACACCACAACAACAACAACAATATGGTTATCCGCACAACCAATCGCAAAGCACCATTTCGGTGCTGACATAGCCTAGCTATGTCGTTATCCGCAAAAATAGCCAGCCCGATATGCGACACTATTCAATGGCCACGCAGGGCCCAGGTAAGTTTCGCATTGCGGACACAGCCGCCATAGCATCGATTTTAACAATTTTTACGCCTTGTAGCCACGCCTAAGCCTAACTTAAGTTCTAAGAGAGACTAGGTGGAGCCTGGGACTCCCTTAAGGTGTGGTTTTGATTTAGGGTTTTATTTTATGTTTTAGTTCTTAGTTTGAAATAGGTTTAAGTGTCGCAGAGCCACCTACAAGGTCGTTATCTACCACTGTATACAATAATTCATTGAGTAGCGATATGTAGCGCTGCTTAACATGTTCCCGTTTGCAGATATTTAGGTCCGCAATTTTCTTTTGAAACAGAGCTCAGTCAAATTATTATTTACAAGGTTATATCACTGTTAAAAAATACTCAAGTGATTGTTGTGTACTGAGTGCAAATGAAGAGTGCGAGTGTTGCGCTAGATTTTACGAGATGTTTGTTTCTCAGCGGAAATGTAAATATACGATCTGTAATAAACAAAGTTGCTGAACATGGTTCAAATTCAATCATCTAATTTTACATTAAGAGTTCATGATGGAAGAATATGCAATTCTTGGGGTTCCACATTGTACAAAATGTACCCGGTATGCGTTGTATTTTTGACCGACTCCCTTAGAGGGAGAGTACAGCCTGTGCAAACCATGGCATTGTATGTATCCGGCATGAAAAATGCTCCGCTTATAATTTAATTTAGGGTATTGCATGTCCCAACGACTACCTCTAACAGGGGGTTGGTCAAAAACACAACGCTTGGTGGTACATTTTGTACCATGCAGAACCACAAGAGTTGACTCTTGCATCGTACACTCTTAATTACATTAATAAACTAATAAAAGCGAAATTTTTAATTGCTACACTGAAGGCTTGAATTTTGTTTAAAATTTCAAAAATAAGCCTTATGTTACCGCAGAAAACAAAATGCTTATATATTACAGATTTATTGACGATATAGACCTATTCCCGGCAGGAATGTCGGAAATTCACGAGCCATATGCTATGGTTGGTCCGACGTTTACGTATATCATTGCCGAACAGTTCGCTCGGTTGCGTAAATGTGACTATTACTGGTATGAAAACGCAAATGTATTTACTCCAGGTAATTCAAGTTGTAGCACTGTTCAAAATTGCATCAACATTTTAAGCCCTAACTCATTGCTACGTTATCAAGCAACCAAAGAGAAGGTGGGATTAGGCACCGCAAAAAACGTTTTTTTTTTGTTTTTTTTTCGTTGTTTTACGGAAGAGTGGAAAAATGAAAAAAAATGTTTTTAAAAGTATATGAAATTTAGCAATTATGCAATAGCGGCAAAACGTCGCGGAAACTGAAAGAAATTGGTTTTTCTCACGCTTCTCTTATCCAGAACGAGTTTCGCTCAGGTGTCTTGTCACTCACACGTTACCATACGTGCACTCGGCACACAAAATCTCCATTCTAAAAACAAAATCAGTATCAAGCTAAGGTAATAACAAGAACAGCGCGTGCTTTAAAATGGTGTAGTCTATGTCTATGTAAAGGTGCCCATTTTCAAGCTCGTCATCATATGCAAAAAACTCTGTCGACAGACAATTCAACTGTTTTAGGTGTATACCTACATATATAGTCAAGTATAAGTGAACAAAATTTCAGTTCAACTCCAAGAAATTCGTCAAGTAACATCAGCGCTTGTGTTGTGTGAAACAAGAGCTAATACACATGTCGATGTAATGATGAAGGAATTTCCTTCATTGATGAATAGTAAACAGTAAGTTTTAAGCATTGTCATAGGGACACGGTAGTGTCACTTAAATGTTTCGCTCAAAGTGTAAATTTTCATGTTTTGGCATATAAAACTGTTGCAAATGCAGATACGCCGGATGCACTTTAGGATTTGATTGATGATGCCAGTATCAATGTTGTGTTGTGAGGTTTTTTGCAAACAATCAGTTCAACCTGTATCAGGGATCGAATACAAACGCAAACAATTTTGAAAAATTTCGCTTACTAATCTTAGCACCCTAAGCACACCCGCGGGATGAGATTTAGATGTTAACAGAACTTGACAACCACTATTGTATAAGCATATATGGATAGGACTACACCGTCGCTAAAAGGTTTATATATATCGATTGATTATTTTTTAAAGTTTTATAGTAAACACATATGTTACTAGGTATTGCAAACATATACATAGCTAGTAACAATAATGTCGGTCTAGGTAGGAACTGGGACTTCAGAATTTTATACTAAGCAGCTGGAAAAACGGGTTTCCAGAGCCGAGATCGAACTTGCAGCCTACGGTTCATTTTCGTTGACTATATGTGTCGACCGTTTGCTGCCAGCTAGCATACATACAGTACATTACACTATATTGCATGCCCACATAACGGACACGCATGTCAATACCGCGTTCATAGTGCGGCAGTCTACCGTTGCAGCCACCATGTCAGTCTAGGTAGGAACCGGGACTTCAGACGTTTGAACTAAGCAGTTGAAAAAGCGGGCTTGCGGAGCGTGGATCGAAATCTCAGCCTACGGACCCGTTAGCGAATACTCTACCGCTTCGCCACGCAGCTCGCTTCTGCAACTGCATTTTTCGTCGACTATATGTGTCGACCGTTTGCTTTCAGCTAGCATACATACAGTGCACTGCACTATATCACTATATTACCTGTGCACATAACGAACACGCAAGCCTGACATGTTTACAAAGACGTACGTAAGAGGTTGTGCAGTAAGAGGTTTGGCGTTAGTGTCATGCCCCTATTTCTGATTGTTTACTGAAAACGCCCCTCAGCCGACAGGCCGGGGTTAAAAAAAGGATGGGCAGTATGAGGTTTGGCATTATTTTTATGCCTCTATTTCTGATTATTTATCGAAAACATCTCTCAGCCGAGAGTCGGGGTTTCAAAATTTAACTTGAAATTTTAACGGGAAATAGAAAATACAGACATAACAATGAGTTAGTTATCGACTTTATACTACGGGTGCGGTACATAGCAACTGTTACGGTTGCGACCAACGGATACCTCTGCGGATGAATTCTAGCGGTTTACCTCACGCGTGCTCGTAGCCGTGGGCCCGCTTAGTAAACCACTTGCCCACAGGATGACGGTCCCCCTGGCGAGACATAGGGTTTTGATAGTCACAAAATTCCGACGTCGCCGTACGCCTAAGCTCTTCCGAACACTAACATGCGTGGCTGAGTCGCGCCGCCAACAATGGGTTTTAATTTACGGTTATCATTTAGAAATTTCCTCGGACGCTCAGACACGTGTTTGAAGTTTTGATTTATTACGTTCGTACAGTTTATACAGTGAAATGATTAAAAATAGTACCTGAATCCGAAGCTGTATGCGGTAATCTGTCTCCTAAGTGATCGTGTTCAAAATTATCGCAATAATTAGCTATCTGTAGCTAGAAAATATTTGCTATAAAAGAGAGGTACAGTTTAGATGCGGTGCAAGTTTACCTTACCTGATCGACTTACGCTGCCTTACCACAAGTCAGCCACCTTACCACGTTCCGCCTTGGTCCAAACGTAAGGAACTATTTATTTCATTGTTTCTTGCTAGTTATGTCCTGGAATGACGCGTCCAACCGCAGCATAAAGACCTAAATCCATTCAGCCGGTGTCCTTGTCCATCTAGTCGAACGTGCGGGCATGAAGCATAATGCGGGATTGACGTTATAATCGGAGCAGGCGGGACACGGTTTGTCTCAAGTCCATTCGACGTCAACATTAAAATTCGAGCACTCATATCGGGTGAACAGGCAAAACTCGAATGTCATATGACATTTACTTACAAACCACCGCTCTCAGAAGGTCAAATGTATACAAGAGTCCGTATGTCACGTGATACTGCGGGACATTTATGCGAATATCATATGAAATTCCAAAATTACAACGAATATCATATGATATTCAGCCGGACAGTGTAATCTGGTGCTGATCAATTAATGGAAAGTCGGACGGCAGAGGCGCAGGTGTGCTTAAAATACCAAATACATGTCTGCAAATTCATTTCCGAAACAAATTCGCTTAGAAAAACAGTACCATATTTCAAAAATTTAAATTTCAAATGTTAGAACATATGATATTCAACAGGACTATTTAGGTATGTTACCTCAAGTATGCAGACATTTGAAAACATATCATATGATATTCGCAAACAATACCTCGAATATTATATGATGCGGGGTTCACGTTACTGCCTGAAACACGTTTTGTCCTTATGACGATAGCTGGTAACATTTTGGCTGACCATTTATCCGCAATCAGATTAAAAAACTTGAATTGTCTGCTATCCTGTTTAGACATCTACTGTTTGTACTGCAATATCATATGATGTTCCAAATAGTGTTCGCGAGTATCATAAGATATGCTTGAAAATGTCTGCAAAGTTGTGGTAAACTAGCTTGATTGTCATGCAGAATGTCACATGATACTAAAATTTGAAATTTAAAGTATTTGTACTTAGGAATATATTTTGGGAAAAATTCAGCGAGAAACAGAACCGTAGAAACTAATTCAACTTGCGAAATCATTTACTGCTGCATTGTCTGACTTTTTGCTGTATTATTAGCGCGCCTAAATTCCATTGTCCTATGTAAATAATCATAAGATATTTAGTATAATTTTAGAATATCATATGATAGTGTTACGGCTGCGACCAACGGGTACCTCTGCGGACGAATCCGAGTGGTATCCCTCACGGGTGTTCATGGCCATGGGTCTGCCTAGTAAGCCAACGTGTCTAGCGGATGACGGTCCCCCAGGCGTGACGTCGGGTTTTGAGAGTCACAAAATTCCAACGTCGTCGTACGCCCAAGCTCTCATGAACACTCGCGTGCACGGTTAAGTCGCACCCCCAACACATGGTTATAATTAGGAATGGCGTGGTTGCCGCTAATTTTCATGATTCGAACTAATGATTTCTGCGTCTAAATTCTGGTGAACGCTAGATCACCTAACAAGGTTCATTGATTTCACTGAAAGACCTATTGTAATTTTCATAGAATTTGAATACTTAAGTTATTAGTCTCTTGTAAAAGAGGGCGAGTCGACCCGCACCTCTGGGATTTAGTTCCAAGATGGATAGCCTGGTTCGCACCAGTGCTGTTTTATTCATCAAAATTTCAGCCATGGCTCTAGGCCAGGAATTTTCTCGACTGCTCAAGGGTTCGACAAGGAACACAACCTAAAGTTTTGGTTTATTGAATCTGCACATTTTATTTCATGTAATTACCTCTATGCAACGAAACTGGGACTACTCAGTTTCCTGATTATTTTGCACGCAGAACGCTGGTTACAATAAAATTAGCTGGAAGTTATTTGAAATTACTGACTGAAAGTGAATTTACAATGTGATCTCTTACACACCTTTAGATCCCTGTACGCTGGGATAATCTTACCATGACCTAATGTTGACTGGTTGCTGTGAAATAGTTGGGTATTGTTCCCTCTGGGTATGCTCATGTCAATGATTTCCCTGTGTCAAGCGGCTTAGAGCATTATCTGTTAAAGCAGCAAAGGCAGGGCGATGCATAACCCGCGTGGCAGAGCTGCCGCGGGGAGGACACACTGTTAAATGAGCATACCCATGGTTTCTAAATACATATTCGAGAAGACACGCGTGCGTACCACATGAGTTGTAAGCGGTTAAGTGAGTTAAGGAATTCTCTAGTCAGCCACAAAGTTGAAGGCGAATTCAGAAATAGGGGTGACAAACCGCGCCTGATTCTTTTGATTACGTAACCTTTACACTCCTAGGCCTAGGTATTTCACGGCTGCATATTCAGCAGTTTGATAGTCAACGGCGGTGGCATGCCTTACAGCTGAGTTTCTAGGGCCTGACTAGAATCGTCTGAATTCACGGGGTGTACGAAAGTTTTATACTTGACAGGCAGGGCCTTAGCTCTTTTGTTTGACAATTCCCTAATGCTTAGCATCGGGCTGACTTGGCCTCCCTGCTGCCGTTGACACTCAATACTCTGAGTATTACTAAATAGATTTTTGTCCTGGCCAGTGACTATTCATCAAAATTCAGGCCCCAAAATTTTTATCCTGATCACACGCCTAATGCGTTTCACATGATACGGACCCCTTCACGAGATTGGCAGGAAAATTTGTACCTGCGTTGTCGCCAACGCCAGGCAAAGTTTAAGGTAAAATTCCAGCTCACACCCCCTTTGTGATACCGAGAAAATCCTAGTGCGGCCCCCTCTTACTTACTTACCCCCTGCGCGTAACGCGCAGTACCCCCCTGACTTAGCCAGCGCCCCGAGAATTTCGAGTGCACCGTGTCGCCATACAGTGCACCGAAAACTCGGTTTGCTGTGTCGCGGCTCGCGCTTCGCGACTGAAAAACCGGAGAAAATCGAAACTGAAACTGAATTTTTGCAGCCGTGCACTGCGTTTATATACCTCTCTCGCTCAGCGCGCAGCCAATGAAATTCTGAGCAAAGCAGGCGCGGTTTGAGCTATGCGATTGGTTAAAAATAGTACGGCTGCAAAGAGCCAATGAAATTGCACACAAGGCGGATGCAGCGAAGCCACGTGATTGGCTGAGGAAGTTTTGACTGTGAGAGTCGACAAGAGAGCGTAAACAACCCCACTACGCGATATCTGATTGGTTGCATTGGACTACACAAGATTTTCGCATTCTTAGCAAAGGGGTGAGCTGATAAAATTAGGTTTAAGCGGTGTGGCCAAGGGGCAGGGGGCAATTCCCAACGTCGTAGGCAGGGCTGGCGGGATTGTACAATTCCCTCAAAATACCGCTACGCACGCATGACTTCTCGCCTAGGTTGTCCATCCCCGCGTACAGGGCTTATCTCACGGTCAATAATTAGAGCGCCAGGTTACAATACAAAACTGAGTATAAAAATTAAAGGCACGACAAAAAATAGAAAACACAAAAACCAAACGAGATGTGCCAAAATCCAGTAAAACTAGAGAGCGGGACCTATGTCATAAGCGGCCAGGTTATGTAGTCAACCGAAATTCACCACTACTACTCTAGCGGCTAGCATGTGCCTACAGCCCTAGAATTTCTTCTGCCAGACCAGCTAACGTACGTAGTCTGTGCTAAGGCGTCACAAGTTCAAAATTCACTGGGGTTTCCTACCCAACCTGGCCAACAAAACGATAATATAAACACGAAAGCACAATCGATAAGGCACACGGATATAAGGCGTACATATGTAAACACCACAAATCCGTACACTCATAATGCCTGACAAAGTACCGAGACAGTCTCAAAACAAATTTCTGTGCCATTCCCGAAATGCTTACACTATAACTTCAACCTAACTCAAGGAACACACACACTCTAGACACTCTTAATCGGCTCAGAGAGTCCGCCAAAATTACGGGCCTTGGGCTAGCCATAACTTTTCAAGTATCGGTTTCCGAACAGCGGTCAGGGTGGTTTTATTGCTCATTGCGATGCGCCGGACCCGATAGGACCAGTCCCAACCCTAGATTCCGGAAAACGTGATTTTGCATTTTTGGACCGGGGATCCGTAAAGTGTTACACGTAAAATTTCGAAAACTTCAAGTGCCAATAACTTCTTAACGATTGGTCCCAGACCCCGAGGCAGGGTATTTTTCTTGTTCAGCGTGAAAAGCTGCGTCGATTGATACCAATCTCGATACTCAATTCCAAAATTTGCATTTTTGCATTTTTCGACCTCGGATCCGTAAATTTTTACACGCTAAATTCCGGAAACTCTGGATACCTCTAACTCTTGAACGAATGACTTCCGACCCCCAGTCAGGGTATTTTTCTTACTCAGCTCGGCGAGCTCTATCGATTGGTATGGGTTTCAACAACGGATTCCGAAAATCGCATTTTTGCATTTTTCACCCCTAGGATCCGTAACTGCACATGTAAAATGCTGAAAGTTCAAAAACCCATAACTTTTGAACGAGAGGTCGGGGACCCCAAGTCAGGGTGGTTTTATTGCTCAGCTCGATGAGCTGCGTCGAATGATATGGGTCTCGACCTCCGATTCCGAAATTCATGTTTTTGCATTTTTCCACCCTAGGATTCGTAAAATTTGCACACAGTTGTCGAGGGACTTAGGTGGTCGTAACTTTCGAGGGAAGGGTCCCAGACCCATGGTCAGGGTATTTTTCTTGCTCAGTGCAACGAGCTCTATCAAATGGCATAGCTTTTGTAGGTGCGCCTAGGAACCCGTGTTTCGGCATTTCCGTATCCTGAAATCCGTAAAATCCACATATAATTGCAGAGGCTTAAAAGTCCTTAACTTTTGACCGGGTGCTCGGAGACCCTGCTACAATTCGGCAGGCCCAACCCCCCGAATTATTGGCACCACTCACTACTCTCCCTATCTCTTAGCTCGACACGCCCCCTCTCTCTCTATAGCGCAAACATACAAAATTTCCTATACGTATCCCCAATCTTTAATACACACTCATTAATCGCAATCTAACCTACGCAATTACTTGTAAAATTGAAAAACCGCTCGTCGAGTGTTTGCACGAGCAAAGTAGCGGATTCCTGAAGGCGGCGTGATTCAAATATATTTCACAGGCGGCAGTTCGCCGAGTCACAGCGGGGAAATTTACACAGGCAAGCGGAGAGGGAAAGGAAAGGGTGGAAGGAGAGGTGCAGAACCAAACAATACTGAATGATTTACGAAACGGGGCACCCTTCTCTGCCAGCTCCATATTTAACGAAATATGCTAAACACTCCCCCTCTCCGTTGTGTTTTCACTTCTCGGCTAAAAACATCTAATTTCGTTTTAACGTTAGGAGTTATCTAGGTCAACTAGCCTGCAATCCTCTAGCGATGCTGTGCGTCCATTAATTGGTCAATCAAATGAGGTTAAAAAATAAAATTTTTGAACTCGTAGCGTTAATTAGAACCTACGAAACTATGCGAGCGGCAGCAACCGAGAAAGATTACTCAGGTCTCACATGGGGGGGAAGGGGGAAGATCAACCTACATTCCTAAACCAGGCCAGGGTTGCCGATGGCCAACCCACGAGATATACTAGCCTAATCAGCCGTTTGTGAGCAGCTCGCCCCCTTTCCAATCTCTAAGCACGGGGCGACCCCCTTTTTTCAATGTCAATTCAGTTTAAAATGCTCCTCAGAACGTTATACTGCCGCAGTTGTTAAATCTTGCGGACGTACATAAACGATAACAAGACTAAGGTTATTGAAACAGAGACGCAACTCGGGACAATCTAGACTCACAAAGAAAGAAAGGGCGCACGAGAATAGGGTTCGCTTCTGGCTCCCGCTGTGAAGTCACGGTAACCGCGGCATGTGGAGCCATTCTCATTGAACAGGCGTCGAGCTGGGCCCGAAACCCAAACTATACTCACCCTTCCCCGCTAGTTACGTTGCTCGACCCCATTTTTCAAGAATTTCCTTCAATTGCACGTAAAACTAGTAAGTGTGGTTAGACTACAGAATATTGGGGCGGCAGCCAGAACTAAGGGTGTTGGAATGTCCCTAGGTAGGCTCGACGAACTCCGCGTAAGACAATCATGCGAAAGGAGCAATACCAAGATAATAATAGCAGCAGTAATAACAACAACAGCATAGCATAATTCAGTAAGGCACCAACATTAATAATAATAATAACAATAATACCAATGATGACAATAATAGTGACCATGGACAGAAGTTCATAGCAGTAACGCTCCTAGTACGCCAGACCCCTCGAGTCAAGCTCCTTTAGGCTTTAGTCATACGATCATTTCGGGTCTCTAAGAATATCACGACTATCGGGATGTGTCCCTGACAATAATAGTTGGGACAGATGGGACAGATGGGACAGTTATAACAGTTGGGACAGATGGGACAGTTGGGACCCTTGGGACACTTGGGACAGATGGGACAGTTGGGACAGATGGGACAGTTGGGACAGATGGGACCGTTGGACAGATGGGACAGTTGGGACAGTTGGGACAGATGGGACAGATGGGACAGTTATAACAGTTGGGACAGATGGGACAGATGGGTCAGTTATAGCAGTTGGGACAGATGGGACAGTTGGGACACTTGGGACAGATGGGACATTTGGGACAAACGGGAGATATGGGACAGTTGGGACAGACGGGACAGATGGGACAGTTGGGACAGTTGGGACAGATGGGACAGTTGGGACAGTCGGGGCAGTTGGGACAGATGGGACAGTTGGGACAGTTGGGACAGATGGGACAGATGGGACAGATGGGACAGTTATAACAGTTGGGACGGTTGGGACAGATGGCACAGCGGGCACAGTTGGGACAGCTGGCACAGTTGGGACAGATGGGACAGTTGGGACAGAAGGGACAGTTGGGACAGTGGGTACACTGGGGACAGATGGGACATTTGGGACAAACGGGACAGATGGGACAGTTGGGACAGACGGGACAGTTGTGGAGTAACGTTTCATCCTATATCAACCCTTTGGACATACGCCAGTCTGAAATTTTATATTGGAATTGAATACAAGAAATTGCCGCTGTCTTCTCGTTCGCAAGCTTTTCGTTAATTTGTTTCGGCAGCTGGTTAATACCCAGGCATGGCTTTTAGGTAAATATTTGTTAAAGAACCGTCCCAAAAATTTTAGGTTTTGTCGATGATGTAACACGGCACAGATCTTGCCAGAGACTAGTGTAAAAGCAACATGGTATTGTAGTTCCTTCAGTGAAAAGTAAAATTTTTTATGTGTCTAAAGAAATTGTTTTTTTTACGTAGCTAGGACTACGTCGTATTATGTGTATTGTGCAAGTTTGTGGTTAGAGATGGTATATTGGACAAAAATGAACTTAGACTTAGACCTGTTATCTTTGTACCTTATCTTTGTTTTGAGTAGAATGTTTATGTAAGACCAGGGATTTCTGATTGCAAGGCAACAATTTTTGGACATAAGTGTCTGTATATATACTGGTATATGAAGTGCAGACAAGGGCGTCCGCAGAAAATTATATTAGTGGGGACACCGAATAATTTTGGGACCCCTTGCAATGGCAATTCAATATTGTTTACTTTTTGAGGGGGCGAACACCAAATGGGTGACGCCCTTCAGTGCCGACCGTGTACTTCCTGTCTGTCAGTCTAGGTAGGAACCGGGACATCAGACCTTTTTACTAAGCAGCTGAAAAGCGGGCTAGCGCAGGGATCGAACTCTCAGCCTATGAATCCTTAAGCGAGCACTCTACCACTGCGCCACGTAGCCCGCCTGTCCAACTACCATTTTCGTCGACTATATTTGTCGACCGGATGCTGCCGGCTAGCATACATACAGTGTACTGCACTATATTGCACGTGCACATAACAAACAAGCATGTCTCACATGCTTACATGCCCTTATTTTCAACAAGGTCGTCCCTTGACCGTCCATCCTATTTTCGACTGGATACCGTGCTCATAGCGCGGCAATTTGCCATTGCGCTCACGGCGTAGCCCCCATGTCAGTCTAGGTAGGAACCGGGACATCAAACCTTCCTACTAAGCAACTGGAAAAGCGGGCTAGAGCGGGGATCGAACTCTCAGCCTATGGCTCTTTAAGCGAGCACTCTACCACTGCGCCGCGTAGCCCGCCTGTCCAACTACCATTTTCGTCGACTATATTTGTCGACCGTATGCTAGCTAGCATACATACAGTGCACTGCACTATATTGCATGTGCACATAACGGACAAGCATGTCTCACATGCTTACACTGTCAGTCTAGGTAGTGTGATAAGTTGGGTAGGCTGGGGTACGGCGGTTTTTAGTTCTGAGTTAGCAGCTGAAAATGAGGGACGCTCCCAATAGGTTTGGACATCGGTCGACAGATTACCAGTCCAGCGCGCTATCCACTGAGCCACGCCGCCTCACAATCAACTGCTGAGTTTTTCTGTTATTATGCCTTATAAGAACCTCAACATTATACACAAGTATCTTGGTTCTTCGATGTTTTACTGCAGCTGCATATGAAGGTACTATATATGCATCAGTGTTTTTACCGATGTACAGCATCAGCATGAGGTTATTATTTGCCTCAATACATCCGCATGTCACATCCCCCGGTTTTTCTACAAGGTCGTCCCTTGACCGCCAACATGTATTTTTTGGTTCTACCGCGACAGTTTGCCATTGCGACCTGGTCGTGGCCACCATGTGATAAGTTGGGTAGGCTGGGGTACGGCGGTTTTTAGTTCTGAGTTAGCAGCTGAAAATGAGGGACGCTACCAATAGGTTTTCAACTCGGTCGACAGATTATCAGTCCAGCGCGCTATCCACTGAGCCACGCCGCCTCACAATCAACTGCTGAGTTTTTCTGTTATTATGCCTTATAAGAACCTCAACATTATACACATGTATCTTGGTTCTTCCATGTTTTACTGGTTCTGCATTATGAAGGTACTATATATGCAGCGGTGTTTTACCGATGTACAGCATCAGCATTGTCAGTCTAGGTAAAAACCGGGACATCAGATCTTTTAACTAAGCAGCTGGAAAAGCGGGCTAGAGCGGGGATCGAACTCTTAGCCTATGGACCCTTAAGCGAGCATTCTACCACTGCGCCACGTAGCCCGCCTCTTCAACTGCATTTTTCGTCCACTATATGTGTCAACTGTACAACACAATGTACATTGCATTTATTACATATGCATCAGGACAAGCATGTCTCGCAAGTTTACATGCCCTTAATTTCAACAAAGTCCTCCCTTGACCGTCCATCCTATTTTCGACAGGATACCGTGCTCATAGCGCGGCAATTTGCCATTGCGCTCACTACGTCGCCCCATGTCAATCTAGGTCGGAACTGAGGGACATCAGACCTTTTACTTAGCAGCTGGAAAAGCGGGCTAGAGCGGGGATCGATCTCTCAGCCTATGGATCCTTAAGCGAGCACTCTACCACTGCGCCACGCAGCCCGCCTCTCCAACTGCATTTTTCGTCGGCTATATGTGTCGACCGTACAACACAATATGTATTGCATTTATTGCATATGCACAAGGACAAGCATGTCTCACATGCTTACAAGCATGAGGTTATTATTTGCCTCCAGACATCCGCATGTCACAGGTAGGATGCGGGACATCAGACTTTTTAACTAAGCAGCTGGAAAAGCGGGCTAGAGGGGATCGAACTCTCAGCCTATGGATCCTTAAAGCGAGCACTCTACCACTGCGCCACGTAGCCCGCCTCTCCAACTGCATTTTTCATCGACTATATGTGTCGACCGTACAACCCAATGTGCATTGCATTTTTTGCATATGCACAAGGACAAGCATGTCTCACATGCTTTACATGCCCTTATTTTCAACAAGGTCGTCCCTTGACCGTCCATCCTATTTTCGACTGGATACCGTGTTCATAGCGCGGCAATTTACCATTGCGCTCACGGCGTAGCCTTGAGCGTCCATCCTATTTTCGACTGGATACCGTGCTCATAGCGCGCAATTTGCCATTCGCTCACGACGGCGCCTCATCTCAGTCTAGGTGGGAACTGAGGGACATCAGACCTTTTACTTAGCAGCTGGAAAAGCGGGCTAGAGCGGGGATCGATCTCTCAGCCTATGGATCCTTAAGCGAGCACTCTACCACTGCGCCACGCAGCCCGCGTCTCCAACTGCATTTTTCGTCGACTGTATGTGTCGACCGTACAACACAGTGTGTATTGCATTTATTGCATATGCACAAGGACAAGCATGTCTCACATGCTTTACATGCCCTTATTTTCAACAAGGTCGTCCCTTGACCGTCCATCCTATTTTCGACTGGATACCGTGCTCATAGCGCGGCAATTTACCATTGCGCTCACGGCGTACCCCCCATGTCAGTCTAGGTAGGAACCGGGACATCAGACCTTTTACTAAGCAGCTGGAAAAGCGGGCTAGAGCGGGGATCGAATTCTCAGCCTATGGATCCTTAAGCGAGCATTCTACCACTGCGCCACGTAGCCCGCCTCTCCAACTGCATTTTTCGTCGACTATATGTGTCGACCGTACAACACAATGTGTATTGCATTTATTGCATATGCACAAGGACAAGCATGTCTCACATGCTTTACATGCCCTTATTTTCAACAAGGTCGTCCCTTGACCGTCCATCCTATTTTCGACTGGATACCGTGCTCATAGCGCGGCAATTTACCATTGCGCTCACGGCGTACCCCCCATGTCAGTCTAGGTAGGAACCGGGACATCAGACCTTTTACTAAGCAGCTGGAAAAGCGGGCTCGAGCGGGGATCGAATTCTCAGCCTATGAATCCTTAAGCGAGCATTCTACCACTGCGCCACGTAGCCCGCCTCTCCAACTGCATTTTTCGTCGACTATATGTGTCGACCGTACAACACAATGTGTATTGCATTTATTGCATATGCACAAGGACAAGCATGTCTCACATGCTTACTAGCATGAGGTTATTATTTGCCTCCATACATCCGCATGTCACAGGTAGGATGCGGGACATCAGACCTTTTTACTAAGCAGCTGGAAGAGCGGGCTAGAGGGGGATCGAACTCTCAGCCTATGGATCCTTAAAGCGGGCACTCTACCACTGCGCCACGTAGCCCGCCTCTCCAACTGCATTTTTCGTCGGCTATATGTGTCGACCGTACAACACAATATATATTGCATTTATTGCATATGCACAAGGACAAGCATGTCTCACATGCTTACATGCCCTTATTTTCAACAAGGTGGTCCCTTAACCGTCCATCCTATTTTCGACTGGATACCATGCTCATAGCGCGGCAATTTACCATTGCGCTCACGGCGTAGCCCCCATGTCAGTCTAGGTAGGAACCGGGACATCAGACCGTTTACTAAGCAGCTGGAAAAGCGGGCTAGAGCGGGGATCGAATTCTCAGCCTATGGATCCTTAAGCGAGCATTCTACCACTGCCCCACGTAGCCCGCCTCTCCAACTGCATTTTTCATCGACTATATGTGTCGACCGTACAACACAATGTATATTGCATTTATTGCATATGCACAAGGACAAGCATGTCTCACATGCTAACAAGCATGAGGTTATTATTTGCCTCCACACACCCGCATGTCACAGGTAGGATGCGGGACATCAGACCTTTTAACTAAGCAGCTGGAAAAGCGGCCTAGAGGGGATCGAACTCTCAGCCTATGGATCCTTAAAGCGAGCACTCTACCAGCCCCCGAAGAGGATGCGTCTACGATCGTGGGGGTACGCGCGGAATCTGGCCAGCCAGGCCAGTGGAAGCAACAAAACGTCCTCAAGACCCAGCGTTCACGTATGGAATGGCTGTATCGAATCCAGTGGGTTTTCCCGTTGCGGACCTGGTAAGCCAGCCTGGCTGGTCCGGATGAATCTGATGATGGCTGGCGACGTCCACCCGAACCGTGGGCCGGTTCGGTGGCCCTGTGGAGGCTGCAGTAAATCCACAGGAGGCAGGCAGAAGCTACCCGTTGTGAACTGTATCGAATGCAAGCTCTGGTTTCACATGAACTGCACGTCGATTAAAGACATTGGAAGTGTCCCCAGGACTGATGTAGACGGGACATCTACTCTGGACTGGCGATGTCATGGCTGTCAACCAGTCCCCGCTCCACCAGCGACCCAAGTCACCCGGAAGGTGAAGCCGACCAAGAAGCAACGCCGGAAGTTCCGTGAGAGCCAAGGTGCGCCAATGGGCGGCGCTCAAGCAGAGCCGGGAAATGGGAAATCGACACCCTCGCCCAAGCAGGCCAAAAACGAGTATGTAGTGCTGCAATGGAACTGCAACGGTATACGATCCAAACTCCCACTACTCGAGAAGATGATTGCAGACCACAATCCTGCGATAGTAATGTTGCAGGAGACAAAGCTTTCGAAGGATGCCGCCTTCCGGGCCCCGCGCGGTTACAACCTACTCCGCAAGGACCGTACTGTCAACCGAAACGACAGTGCTCGAAAAAACCAAGCGCAAGGCGGAGTGTGCATGCTAATTGATAGCGCACTCAGCTATGAAGAACTGAGTACCGGAGTCGTGCACCGAGATGACAACACCACCGAGTACAACGCGGCTAATGTGGAGGTTCCTGGAATGAAGCCTCTGCGGTTGGTGAACCTGTACATTCCACCTATCCGCAGCTCAGCGGACGATACCCGAGTCGACAACTTCGACCCCGAAGCCATCGTGGTCACGAAGCGCACGTTTTTGGGTGGTGACTTCAACGCACATGCCGCCACGTGGGACCCCAACCACGAAGAATATGCGCGTGGGAGGCTAATAGAGGAGTGGATGGTTGACAAAGAACTCGTACCTGGCAACACCGGCGAACCGACCAGGATAAACCGTGGAACTGGCGGTGGAAGCGCCCCCGACGCAACGATCTACCATAGCAGCTGGTTTGGCCTCGTTCGTTGGGAGCTGCTGGATGACCAGTGTTCTGATCATCTGCCGATCAAGTGGTCATTGTCCGCGAACACCATCAAACAGCGTCGCCAGAAAACCAAGTGGTGCTACAGAAAGGCAGACTGGCGCAGGTTCAAAGAGCAATCCGAGGCAGGATTCAACGACTTCCCAGTGCCGGAGAAGGTTGGCGAATCGTACTCCCACTTCAAACGCATAGTACTCTGCGCAGCAAGCTCCTCAATACCCAAAGGCTCCAGAGCAAACCCCAAGCCATGGTGGAACGACCGAATGACAGAACTGGCCCAGCAATGCAAAGATCTGAGGAGTGAGGCACACTCCAGCGACGAAAAGCGAGTTCAGTTCAACCGAATCTCAAAGGCCACCACCAAGGAAGCCAACTGTCTGAAAGCGGAAACACTCCGTCAAGCCATGACCGAGCTGGATCCACGCAGGAACACCAAGGAAGCGTTCAGTGTGCTCCACAACATCGATGGAAGAGGGAGATCTGAGCACCCCGCTACCCCCCTGATCAGGGGCCAAACGGTTCTCCGCACTGACCGAGCGAAAGCAGAGGGGTTTCTAAAAGAGTACACGAAGGTGTCTGATATCGGCGTCACGAAGCAAGATCGGCGGGAAATGCATCCGACGATAAGGGCGCTGAATAGTCAATGCAGCCACTGCGCCGATGACCCTAACGGCCCTTGCACCCCATTCTCCCACGGGGAGCTACAACACGCCCTGAACCGGCTCAAGCTCGGGAAAGCTGAAGGTGCCGACGGGGTCTCGAATGAGATGCTGCGACACCTGGGACAGAAGGGGTTAGAAAACCTGCTAGCCATTATCAACCTGAGCTGGCGAAGCAAAGAAGTCCCCGCTGACTGGAGAAGGGCCACGATCATTCCAATCTTGAAGATGGGCAAGCCACCAGGGGCACTTGGCTCCTACCGCCCAATTAGCCTTACATCCTGCGTGGCAAAGTTGATGGAAAGGCTGGTCCAAGAACGGATGATGTATTTACTCGAGTCTCGAAAGATGCTAAACCACAACCAGGCTGGTTTTAGAGCCCTACATTCCACCGAAGATCAGTGCATGAGAATCGCGCAAGAGATAACAGACAGGAACTCGCACGCGACATATGGAAGCTGCTGGACGAGATTGCCGCTAACGGTGGCTGCGAAGTAACCTTTCAATGGGTTCCAAGTCACTGCGGCGTTCCAGGCAACGAGGCCGCGGATGACATCGCGAAGAGAGCAACGGCACTGAGTCAGTCCGACGTCCCCATAGATATGAACACGGCAAAGGCTACCGTGAAGAAGCATATCGCCAAACGATGGTACGCCAGCAATGCAGCAAAATACCGCGTACCTGGCGCCAAATACGTGCCCAGAACCCCAGAGCTTGCACTGTCGAAAAAAGAAGAAACGCTCCTGAGCAGACTACGATGTGGCGGTTACACCCCGGAGCTCGCGTGGTACAGGAACTTCATCACGCGGCGAAACCCAGAGCCAGAGTGCTCCCTCTGCACCCGATGCGACCTTCAAGAAGACGAAACCATGGAACATCTAATGAAGACATGCCCCGCAACTGCAGCTAAGCGGTGGCAGATATTCGGAACGGAAGACCCAATCCAACATCTGTTCGACGCCCCAGAAAAAGCCGTGCAATTCCTACGTGAAGTCGGCGTCCTGCAGAGTCTACCTGCGGACGTCGGCCGCCTATGAGCTAACGCTCGACGCGCCTGGCACTCACAACACAACAGCACTCTACCACTGCGCCACGTAGCCCGCCTCTCCAACTGCATTTTTCGTCGGCTATATGTGTCGACCGTACAACACAACATATATTGCATTTATTGCATATGCACAAGGACAAGCATGTCTCACATGCTTTACATGCCCTTATTTTCAACAAGGTCGTCCCTTGACCGTCCATCCTATTTTCGACTGGATACCGTGCTCATAGCGCGGCAATTTACCATTGCGCTCACGGCGTACCCCCCATGTCAGTCTAGGTAGGAACCGGGACATCAGACCTTTTACTAAGCAGCTGGAAAAGCGGGCTAGAGCGGGGATCGAATTCTCAGCCTATGGATCCTTAAGCGAGCATTCTACCACTGCGCCACGTAGCCCGCCTCCCCAGTTGCATTTTTCGTCGACTATATGTGTCGACCGTACAACACAATGTGTATTGCATTTATTGCATATGCACAACGACAAGCATGTCTCACATGCTTACAAGCATGAGGTTATTATTTGCCTCCATACATCCGCATGTCACAGGTAGGATGCGGGACATCAGACCTTTTAACTAAGCAGCTGGAAGAGCGGGCTAGAGGGGGATCGAACTCTCAGCCTATGGATCCTTAAAGCGAGCACTCTACCACTGCGCCACGTAGCCCGCCTCCAACTGCATTTTTCATCGACTATATGTGTCGACCGTACAACCCAATGTGCATTGCATTTATTGCATATGCACTAGGACAAGCATGTCTCACTTGCTTACATAACCTTATTTTCAACAAGGTCGTCCCTTGACCGTCCATCCTATTTTCGACGAGATACCGTGCTCATAGCGCGGCAATTTGCCATTGCGCTCACGGCGTATCCCTCATGTCAGTCAAGGTAGGAACCGGGACTTCAGACCTTTCAACTAAGCAGCTAGAAAAGCGGGCTAGAGCGGGGATCGAACTCTCAGCCTATGGATCCTTAAAGCGAGCGCTCTACCACTGCGCCACGTAGCCCGCCATCCAACTGCATTTTTCATCGACTATATGTGTCGACCGTGTAACCCAATGGGCATTGCATTTATTGCATATGCACTAGGACAAGCATGTCTCACATGCTTACACTTCCAATATGGAGGTCCCACCGGGACGCCGATGGGCACTGCAAATAGCAAGACCATATTTTCATGTTGTTGGCTTCGCGGTCTGCGAAACTACCTGTATGAAAATAAGGATGTTGGTATATGTGCACGGTAAGTGTCTGTAAGGCATAGATAGCCATATGTTAGTCTAGGTAAAAACCGGAAGTTCAGACCTTTTTAGACAAGCAGCTGGAAAATCAGGTTACGGATCGTTTTGAGCTACTGACCTACGCTCTACCATTGTGTCACGCAACCCGCCTCCTCCATTGTTGTTATTATCTACGATATTTGTCAACAGGTATGCTGCCGACTATCATAGATCGCAATGTGCATTGCATAAAGAACCCGGTTTCAGGAAAAAATTCAATATCTGTCTCCAGTTCCGGTAGCCAGAAGATTAATATCCGGTCGCACACTAGTAGTAGCATGATAGACTCGAGTGCAAGAAGGCCGACTTTCTATTTCTGGTATGGTTCTTAACTTTGGGCAAAGCTTCGAACAGTGAACGTGCAAACAAGATTAACGCATTCCAAATAGGAATAGTCTGTCCGTTGTTTTTATATATGATGGCTTCAGGGAATGTATTCCTTCAAAATCCGTACATTGTGAGTTTATATTTCCGTGCCATTCTGATTAGAAACCTTACGTACATATATATACGTAACGCATACCGATCTACGGTTAAACTACTATTTGAAAGTTTATTAAATTGGTGTAAATGGATCGAACATCGAACATATGTGTTATTTGCTGCAATCGTATCGATTTCGTCTGTTATGGAGAGTGCATGCATCCAATATGTCACTATTGTTGTGCTCGCATACGTATTGTGTGTAATTCTACCGAATGTCCAATATGTCGTTCTAATTTTGCAAAGGTAAGAAGGACGAACGTATATATCCAAGGATCTAAGGTGAATTCATACTTCTTTCTTATCAGCTTTGTTCTTCAATAGGTAATCCAATTTTCCTGCGTCCTAAAGCTTTATATATTATTCAAAAAGTCAAAACCTTAATTCCGCAGAATAACCTTGTCGTTAGTCTGGTCAAAAAGGTTGGGAGCTTTAGATCTGAGATCATCAAGCAGAAGGAAAAGTTGGCATACAGAGAGCGACTCGGCTTTCGCGCACTGCCTTACCTAAAACTGTTTCTATGGCCGAATTTCGGAACGTATGATTCCGACAAGCGTACCGTGATAATACAATATTGCATATACTCATGGACAATCGTGTCTCAGATGTTACAACGCTACAGAAATAAGCCTAAAATTAGCAATATAATTTAAAGTGTTTTCTAGGTATATGTCATGTCTCGCATTTATAACAAGCAAAAACTTCTAACAATGCACCGGTCACTGATTGCTGACGATACACTATGCGGAAAGTATGGTTTTTTGTTTGAAAACAATATGGCGATCAGTGCTATGTATGATCTGCTTGGTCATTATTGTCCGTTACAAAATTGTCCTGACTTGTGAGTTTTGGCATTTTTTTGTGAATTTATCATTTTCATTCAAGAAAATAGGACTGAAAGCGTAGTTTTTGCTTTTTCACTGTAAAGAAGAGCGAGCTTAACCAACTGTAGTGCTTTTGATCACTACTTATACGTGCACAGATTTTATGTATATATCCGTTAACTGAAATGTGAACATAAACATTTTCAGCCAAAGATTGACTAGATTTCATTATGTAATTCACGACTAGCTTTCGTTTTAGCGACCGTTCGTTTGACACAATGCCACAACTTGCTAGTCACGTACAACGTAAACATGAATTATTCTATTGCGATTTGTGCCTTGAACATTTAAATGTAAGTTTAATGGGAGCGTGTGCAGATAGTAATACTAGGGTGCAAAACCAAACTAAATTATTTTGAAATGGGTATCGGAGCAGGATATTTATGCCTTATTCAAAATCATCTACGTACGGCATGAGAACGGTTCATTTCAATTAATTTGTACAAACACAAACACAAAAGAGGTAACAGTTTCCTGACCACACACATTGTATGTGCCCAGAAATGAAACTGATAGCATTATAACTGACTTGTATGTGCAAAAAGTATCGACAAAGAATCGGCAATTTTTTTGGAGAGCCGATGCCGATACTCACGAAGAGTGCCTATTATTGCCGATGCCGATTAATCGACACATCCCTAATATATATACGTATATATTTATTTATTTAATTTATATATATATATATCAGGGTGCAACCGGAATTACAATTTACCGGAACCGGAACCGGAATTTGAAAATTTTACCGGAACCGGAACCGGAAAATGAAAAATGCATTTCACCAAAAATTTCATTTTAATCTTATTTTTTGCTCTATTATTTGTGAAATAACCTTAGTCGAACATAGGTATTTATTTTATTTGTTGTATTTTAGATTTTCATCATCGACTGAAGTGAAATCCACCATCAATGGCTTATATTCGGAGTACAAGTGGCTGTCAAAAGAGATTCTTAAAAATTAGCAAAGTTAAGAAAACGGCCAAATTATAATACCGGAATTTTTAAATCCGGTAAAAATTTACCGGAACCGGAAGGTGAAAAACCGGATTTAAAAATTCCGGTGTTATAATTTGGCCGTTTTCTTAACTTTGCTAATTTTTAAGAATCTCTTTTGAAAGCCACTTGTACTCCAAATATAAGCCAATGATGGTGGATTTCACTTCAGTCGACGACGAAAATCTAAAATACAGCAAATAAAATAAATACCTGTGTTCGACTAAGGTTATTTCACAAATAATAGAGCAAAAAATAAGAATAAAATGAAATTTTTGATGAAATGCATTTTTCACTTTCCGGTTCCGGTTCCGGTAAAATTTTCAAATTCCGGTTCCGGTAAATTGTAATTCCGGTTGCACCCTGATATATATATATCAGGGTGCAACCGTAATTCCGGTTCCGGTAAATTTTTACTGGTATAACTTGCGGTTGTAAGTTTGGTCGGTGGAAATTAAGGTATTTTACTAAAAATGACGATAAAAATTAAGTAGATTTCATTCGTATAGTATATGAACCTTGAAAATCGCCGAAAATAGACCATCGAAAATAAGTTGCGCTTCCGTGGATTATGAAAACCTAAAACGCAACAGATAAAGTGAATAGCTATCTTGAACTAAGGGTTATTTCACCAATAATATTGCAAAAAGAAAATTAAAAAGACTTTTTCGGTGGCATGTATTTTTCATTTTCTGCTTCCGGTTCCGTTTCCGGTAATTTTTTTCAAATTCCGATTCCGTTCAAAACGCGTCTTACAATTTTTCTTTCCGTGGGTTTAAGGCACTCAAAGTGTTTACATGACAAAGTTTACCATCTCACGCCGATTTATTTTTAAGACTTTAACAACGACCCTTTTATACTAATCTGTGCTCTTGTTATTTTTTAACTTTCCGGTTCCGGTTCCTGTATTTTATAATTCCGGTTGCACCCTGTCGATTGGACAATGCTCCTTTTAAGAGCATCCAGTTTTTCGTATATAATATTATAACAGAGGTGGCTAAGATCAAGAGTCTCGTTCTAAGTCTCGGCGAGCTTCGATATTGGGCAGGTCTGGGTTTCTTGAGTTTCGGTGGCTTGGAACCGACACTACAAATCGAGGATTCACAAATTCGAGTAGACCTGTAAAAAGCAGAAGTTAATATTGTTGAAGCAAGTAATGCCTGGCGAATAATATTTCGCTATGAATCTATGAATTTTCATACTTGCGTAATGATTATTAGCAGATATTTTGAAAACACACAAAAAACTGCTAAAACGGGAGTAGAAATAATTTACTTTAAAATTTAATTTTTTTTCGCTGATGACCGAAAGTGGAACAAGACCGATACTATTCATGGTCGGTATCTGCTCATCTCTGGCTCGGAATAAGGGTATTATTTGTTGCTTACGCTTAGGGACGGAACGTTTTACTGTGGGCTAGAAAAGAGTAAGCTTAAAGCTTTAGACTATTTTTTGCTTGGCTTAGGCTTAGCTTAGGCTTATGCATATGCTCATTCTTACGCTTTGGCTTAGGCTTAGGGATATGCTTATAATACTGTGCCGGCCCTGTTCTTTACATTGGCCGGCTTAGGTTTAGTGATAGACGCATTTATACGCTGAAGTTTAGCCTTAGCCTTACGAATAATAGAAATATGCTGAGATATACTCTATTACGCTATTAGAATAACTTAATAAAGATTGTGAACGTACACGGTCACACACAAACATTTACATTACATGTATGACAGAAATAATATATAAAAGTAAGTCAATATATATGTAAATATATGTAAATATTAGGTGTGTGCCGATACCAAAATTTTTGCCGATACCGATACCGATTCTTATTTTGAAATTTTGCCGAACCGATGCCGATGCCGATTCCAACTTTAGCACACCATGCTTAATTAACAGATAGGATACTACATTACATCATTATATGAAGATTTAAATCATGACCATCATAAACGGTTACAATTTTATAAGTGCGGTTCGTTTCAGTTAATTTTTTCAAACACAAACGCAAAAGAGATAACAGTTTTCCTGACCTGACACACTGATATGCGCCCAGAAATGAAATTGATAGCAATCTAACTGACTGTTATGTGCAAAAAGTATCGTCTAAATGCCGATGCTGATTAATCGGCACATCCCTAGTAAATATATATTATATATATCTATATATTATATTGTATATATATGTATATATATAAACGTAAAGCGGTCTATTCGAAATATATGATAATATTCGTTTCACAAAAATTTCCCTTACCTTTATCGCTTAGTTCTGTGTCGCCTAGAGATTAAGCAAAGTCAAGATTGTTATGTCAAATTTTATGGTTTACTTTTAGTTGTTTTCGTGGGAACGCAAATGCTACAGTAGACAAGAATTAGCCGTTCATCGTCGTGTAGGGGATCCTGATGACACAAGCCATCGTGGTCATCCAGCATGTGAATTTTGTGATCGAAGATATATGGATAAAGACCATTTGTTCAGGTTAATCAACTGCGCTTTTTTCCTTATGCAAACGATTGCTTGATGTTTTGTGTTTAGTTGTAGCCTGAGTGCAGTTGAATGCAAGTAACTAAGTTGTGTCATTTGGGAATCATCATAGCCTAAACGCGGTTAATCCTTTATGGCTGTTATACTAGGATGAGTTTGTAGGACAGCGGTATTGAAGTTTCTTTCGAGTGATTCGAGTATGTGTTCTGCAAAATGCTAAAATCTGAGCGAATCAGCAATATTAATACTGAAACGCCTATTTGTAGAATGGCTGAGTAATTACCGCGGACTATTGCAAGAATTACTTCATATTTTAAGGTAAAACTTTATTGTGTAGATACCAGGGATGTGCGGTCTCGGTCAAAAACCGAGACCCGAGACCCTAGACTGAGACCGAGACTGTTTGGTCTCGGTCAATTTATGACCGTTACCGAGCACAAAAAAATTTTCTTACAAAAGTTTTGGATGTTTTTCATACTTCAGTCTCATTCTAGCATAATAAAATGTTGCATCTGCTCAAAATTTATAATATTAAACTCAAAAATTACCGCGAAATTTTATTTTTAGCAAAAACACACTGACAACCACAAGAGGTACAGAAATATAACACGACCCCACGCCAAAGACTCCAATAAAATATAGAACGTTTTCAGGGTCAGAACTTCGCTTTCCGCTTTTTTCCAACGAAAATGAATCGTCAATCGCCAGTATATTTAAATTCTATAAATAGGAAACGCTTTTAGCATTTATCAAAATGATATTTTATCGTTAATTGTAACTTAAATTTTTTTGCACGATTCCTAAATGTCATCTATGAATACAACTATCTGTGTTTTGACACAGTATCAAAAAGTTTGGGGTTTAATTTACTTCATAGCATCAAACAGAAAAAAATTTATGGTCAAAAATCAACAAATGCATTGTGAACGTTGGGCAGAGAAAAATCCGAACTTGTCTTTCTTCTTTGGTCCCGGTTTCAAAACCTACCGAGACTCAAAAAACCGAGACCGAGACCAGCCAAATCCCGAGACTTATCGAGACCGAGACCGAGACTTAGACCGCACATCCTTGGTAGATACATAACCGATGTTTGAATTTTTTCGGTCCATATCCGGACACATTCCTGTCAGGAATACTTCTGTAATGCACGGCAAAGTACGATTGTAGTGGATTGTATGCTGATTTTTCAAATAGTAACTTTAGGCACTTGCGGACTGATCATTTCTTTTGCCATTTCTGTGACGCAGACGGTATTAATGAATTTTACGAGTGAGTAGTTTTTGTAGTGTTTTTGTCGACAAATCTTATCAAGTTGTTATTGCGGGGCTACTGTCTGAATAGTCGTTTTTTGTTTGGCTTTATTTAGATTCACGTGATGGTAAAAACTATGCAATTTTGAAACTTCGAAGACGTGAAATAGTTATGTTAGTGTGTGTTAATTGTTTTCTGTAAAGCTTTAAATAGTTTTTATGACTTTCACCGATTGCTGCTGAATACGCTAAGGTATTTGACATTTTGAATATGAAAAACGAGAGGGTTTGATATTCTTTTAAAAACCAAGAGTTCAAACTTGCAAAGTGTTGCTGCAATCACTGGTTGATTTATATGTTTAAGCATGTACATCGATTTACGCCAACATTTCTTGAAAGAGCACTTTTTGTGCGAAGAGGGCTCTTGCAGAGATGAACAGTTTACAAACGCATTTCGATCCGAAATTTCGCTGAAAGCTCATAAGGTTTGTATTTGCATTTTAAACTAAAGACGTCGGCAGTTTTAGTCAATCACAGACTACGGATTTAGTGAATCTGTGGTTAACTTGGAAAAGAGCAGTTCTTGTACACGTGCTTTTGTGTTGGTTGATACTTTTAAGCAAGGTTCCGAAAGAATTTCTTTCCCATTCCGGATTAGTAAACTTGCTGGTTTATGTACATACGATTGTGTGACATGTTTGGTATTACAACCAAACTTAGTATTTCATGGCTTTAGAGAGTTTTGACTTGTAAAACCGTGTAGCAACAGTAGCCCAACAGCATACGTGTATACTTTGTTAGTTTGCATCCTGCAGACACAGGTGAACAGTTTCCTTGTATTTGCATATGAAAATTATGTTGAGCGTAAAACTATGCTTATAAATAAAACTCTTTTTGTCCAAATAAAAATTATTAACAGCAATCTGTAACGGTCAAAATTAAAATCCTGACGATTGTTGGTAACTCATTACAGGCACAAAATCACAGCCGTCAAATGCAAAAAGCACAGTTAAAACAGGAACGTAGAATCAATATTGAATTTAATTTGACGCCGTCCACTTTGGAACAATACGGTGGGCCAAGGAGAGGTGCGTTGAGATATATAGCATGAGATGACGTGGTTGCAATGTTTCATGAGGTTTTCAAGTTTTTGCCTGGACAATACAGCGTTAAAGTTTCATGCAATATGTTGGTCCATTCACCGAAATCAGATATTGGCCAGGTTTCTGAAATCTTACTTCAGTATTTACTTATGTTATATAGGTAATTACTTTTGTCCCTGACTTTACTAAATACTTTACTTTTTGAGCCTAATCAAATAAGCGCCAAATGTGAGTCATTGTCATAAGAAGAAAAACCATAGTTTTGTTGTATATTTAGAAGGCATCATGAGCACAATTTTAATTAGACTAGTGTTGATATGCCTGAACTGTAAATCTGTAATATCAAATTTTGTCACTGACTTAAGTGTTTATATAACTGAAGTACGAAGTGATACTTAAATACTAAGTCGTACTTAAGTTTGACTTCAGAAACCTAGCCATTATCTCCTACTAAATTAAGCAACTTAGTTGATGTATTCAGCTTAGCATGAATTGCGTATCATTACAAAATGGCAAACAATATTTCTTACGCACACGGACAGAAGTTAGTGCTTAGTAATCGCAATTGTGTCTGCTGCGTTTTCGTTTTTTTTGTTCGTGATTTATAAATCGCAGCTGACTGGATTTATCCGTTTATTGTTTTTCTGTCGGATTCGCTAGGTAGACGCTGTGCATAGATATCCAACTCACTTATTTCCGTAAAGTATCATACATCTTTTTGGAATCAATATAAAATACTCACACAGTTTGTCCATTGGTGTGCTTTTGTGCTTGAGATAGCATATTTTTTGAGACACTGGTGGTAGAATTACTTTCAATGACGAATTCTATCATTAAAACGTTACTGATTGCAGACAGAGGTGGTCGTGGTGCTCATTACTATCGAGGGAGATCAAGTCGACAACTCGATAATGAAAATGGTCATCGGTATGAACTGTGTTTTTTTAAAATATGTTTTATGTACATTACCAAAAAGTATACCGCCGGAAGGGCTTGTATCACGTTGCACAAATATTATTGTATACTGCGCGCGTAAAACACGGGTCTGGTAGGAAAATCCATTCCTGAAATCAAATCTGCTCTAAGACAAGAGTATGTAACTAGCCAAATATTGGCATAAAAATGTACTCAGCTCACGTCACATGACTCATATTTTATGGAGAGTTAGCACCGATATTAAAACAGCTTTATTTTAAATTGTGACTTAGTGTGATAATATTATTGCAGTGTTGGCGGCTCAAACGATCCAGCTATTAACGATAAATATCACGGCAATGAAAGTCGCAATAACGCCGCGTTTGGTCGTATTCGAGGTCGCCGTGGCCGAGGCGGTAGTGGTCGAGGTCTGCCCGATCGTGCAGCAGCAGGCGCTGTTACTGATAGGCGGCTGCAACCGTTTGGATTAAATCAACCTTTCAATGCAGCTTACGAGCCAAGTGATCAGTTTGATTCAATCAGTGCAACGACTCATCCTTCACAAGCGGAGCGGCAGGAATCGTTCAAAATGGTCGATAAACTCGCAGATTTCCCGTCACTAAGTGGTGACGGAGGTAGTAGCAATAGCAGCAGTAGCAAAAAAAGTTCAAATTTTGGAGCTCGACCAAAAACGAAAGAAGCTAAAATCGGAGCAATAACGGTTGATAGACAAAATCAGTTACCTTTGGGAGCACGATCGATGGCGAACGCGGTTCGGCAAGAAGGAGGACCAATGACACGAAGTGGAAGCTTGGATGACAACGAATTCCCGACGTTGGCAACGGTAAAAACTATTTTGAGAAGTGAAATCGATAACGAATCATTGGTCCAGAGCAGTGGTGAAATTCCGGGTAGCAGAGGAGCTCGAGAGCGGATTCTGTCTTGTGGTTCGGATCCGGGAACTGTTGCAGGGAGCGAATGCCTGTCGCCAACTGAAAGCGACGATTTTCCGTTGTTGCCCGGAGCTGTGGCACCAATGCCTAAATGGAAACCCAAGCCGACTAAAGCTGATCCTTCTGACCGGGTAACTTGCGGGGAAAACGGTAGAAGTAATGCATTGGGTGTGGACAGTAAAGCGATTGAGAAGATTGTTGATGATGGGGTTCCAGCTGTGGGGAAATGGGGGATTGGAATGAATAAACTGACTCAAGGCGGAATTAATGTTTCAGCCCAAAAAGCACTTGAAGAAGCGTTTCCAACATTAGCTGGTAATAACACAAAAGGGTTTTTGAGTAGAAATTTTGGAAACCGTTGGACGCCTGGCGGATTGGTAAAAGCTTATAGAGACGTCAAAGATGCCAACTCAACTGAGTTTGTGGTTGAAAGCGGTAGACGCGTGGCGGCGTGTCCCGATATCCCTGTCGAGAAAACTTCGAGCAATAGTGACATAACAAGTGAAAATGAATTATCAAAACTCGGAGACGGACCGCAAAACTCACTGCCGACGGTAAATTTTACCGATTTGGACGTTGTTGTCACAAAGCGAAAGGTTAAAAAACGCAGCGGACCAAAACCAAATCTGACTGACGTAAAGATCGTTTTAAACGACAGTGAAGAGTCAAAAACGTCGGTTGGAAACATGGAAAGTAAGCAATCGGTAAGCAATGTAAATACGAATTCAATCCAGCAGGAAAATTTTTGGCAAGATGGTAATGCAAAAAGTGCGCCTGGTGGTGTACAGATAGCAGAAGAAGACAAAGTGTCGAACCTTGCAGAGCTTGGGCTGTTTATTTCACCGAATCCTGGTTTTAAGTTGATGCCCGAGCAGACAAGTGAGCAAAGTTCGGCTAAAAGGTCGGAAAGCGACATTCCTATCAGGGAAACAAAACCAAAAGACTCGAGTGACCATAGAGGTTGCGGTCCCCGAATGGAGCTTATGAGTGAACGACGATTTAACAATCCCAATCAGGAAACACTATGTGATGGAAGAGTAATTGCACATAGAGCAGCTGATCCGGAAAATAACCCGAGATACTGTAATAGTAGAAGACAACGAGTTGCAAAAAACGAAATGATGAAAACTGAAAACGAGACAAAACCTAATACAGCTATCGGTACAACTAATAATGATGTTCTGTCTAGCTCGCACACGACTGACTGCAACGGTAGCGATAAAGCGAAAACACTACTTGGAACGGGTTTCAATAACCAACAGCCGAGTGATGGTCCTCACGGATTGACCCAACAGTTCCAATGCGACGACTCTAATTTTGAGGATAGAATGGACTTGAGTACAGCAGTACCACCTTGTGTTTCATTAAATCTCAGTGGGCCACCTCCTGGATTTGATCACAGTATAACGTCATCTGTGCACGACTCTACCGCTGCGCCGCCCCCTGGATTTTCTTCAAACGCAAAAAATAATACATTGCCAATTTCTGTTCATCACCCTGGCGTGCAACAAAATGTGCAATTATTGCAAGAGTGCCACAAGAACAGCTACAGTTATGTGAAACCGAACCAGTTTAGTAGACGTAACCATGCACTATTCGTTAACCTTGAATCATATCTAAACCATCAACAGATGACACAATTTAAAGTGTGTTCTGGTAAATTTCGAAAAGCAGCAACGACTGCGAGTGAACAGTTACAAGATGCTGCGATTGCATATGCAACTGAAGTTATTCACTTGTTAGGTAATGAATTGTTCAATCGCTTAGCTCCAGAATTGATCGCTTTATTGCCAGATATTGATAAGCAGTGTGCTTTAACAATGGCAGTGAATGCTTTTGCAGCACAGTCGCCAGATATTCATGATCCAGTTAGCTCAGGTTGTTTAAAGCAGTGCACAGTTTGTGCACAATTGTTATTGTCACAGGATGAAACGGTACACGTTGAGGGTCACGTTAACACGAAGAATGATCGCAAGCAGTCCGGCAGAACTTGTGATTCTGTAACGACAGTAGAGAACTATTGATAACGAAACGGCAAGAGTACAAGAAATTGGATTATTTTTCAAGTTGAATTTGCATCACTGAGCTGTTCGGAGAAGAATGGTGTCAAGAATTCAAAACGCTTTTCTTGTTTTGAAAAAATATCTATTGATACTATAAATATCGTTTTAATAAACAGTAAAAAGTGTTTACATAATAATAGCGTTTGTTTACATAAAACAGCGTTGTGTTTCCCAAGCGATTCTGTATTGCCTTTCTATGCTTACAGAAAAGTGTTTTGAAACTCGTTAAAATAGCGTTTTTTTCTGACGTGGTTCCTGAGCTATCTGAGAGTTTAAAATCAGATTTGGACAGATCCAGTATATGACAACTACTGGCACCGTTGACAACAGTAAATCGGAAATGAAAATATATTTTTGTTCAGGATTTTGAGGTTTGCAATTGGTATTGTTGTTTAGCTAAATTCTGATGGTGGTATTATAAAGTAAATAATATTTTAATATGAATGCTCGCAGCACGATGACATCTATAGACGGGCACCGGATAATGTCTTGATGTGAAAAATATCCGGCACCGGATATGTGGAATCTGAAAAATATCGGGATATCCGCTGGTTACCGAAATGCTATTGTGTAAAAAAAATTTTGAAATAATTTACATTGTTTCACACAAACGTAGCTGGAGTTGACCAAAAGAAATTACGTACTTAACCCTGAGTCAAAATATTTTTTGCATGATTATTACATGATAATTAAAAATCTTGGCTTATGTACTGAAGAGGTTTCTCCCAAAATCCGCGGATATTACCCGGGAAATTGGGATTTTGGGAAATTCGGTATTACCCGGGAAATTGGGATTTTGGGTGCAGCGTTTTTCGCTCGGGATTTTTAGGAAATTGGGATTTTGGGCGCAGCGTTTTTCGCTCGGGATTTTGGCCGCAGCGCTCTTCGCTCGGGATTTTGGGAAATTGGGATTTTGTGGCACAGTGTTTTTCGCTCGGGATTTTAGAAAATTGGGTTTTTGAGCACAGCGCTTTTCGCTCGTCATTTTGGGAAATTGGGATTTTGGGCGCAGCGCTTTTCGCTCGGGATTTTGGGCGCAGCGCTTTTCGCTCGGGATTTTGGGAAATTGGGATTTTGGGCGCAGCGCTTTGCGTTCGGGATTTTGGGCGCAGCCCTTTTCGCTCGGGATTTTGAGAAATTGTGATTTTGAGCGCAGCGCTTTTCGCTTGGGATTTTGGGACTAGGATGAGTTTGATGACATCGGTATTGAAGTTTCTTTGGAGTGATTCGAGTATGTGTTCTGCAAAATGCTAAAATCTAAGCGAATCAGCAATAATAATATTGAAACGCCTATGTGTAGAATGGCTGAGTAATTACCGCGGACTTTTGCAAGAATTACTTCATATTTTAAGGTCAAACTTTATTGTGTAGATACCAGGGATGTGCGGTCTCGGTCAAAAACCGAGACCCGAGACTGAGACCGAGACTGTTTGGTCTTGGTCTCGGTCAATTTATGACCGTTACCGAGCACAAAAAACATTTCTTACAAAAGTTTTGGATGTTTTTTCATACTTCAGTTTCATTCTAGCATAATAAAATGTTGCATCTGCTCAAAATTTATCATATTAAACTCAAAAATTACCGCGAAATTTTATTTTTAGCAAAAACACACTGACAACCACTACAGAAATATAACACGACCCCACGCCAAAGACTCCAATAAAATATAGAACGTTTTCAGGGTCAGAACTTCGCTTTCCGCTATATTCCAACGAAAATGAATCGTCAATCGCCAGTATATTTAAACTCTATTAATAGGAAACGCTTTTTAGCATTTATCAAAATGATATTTTATCGTTAATTGTAACTTAAATTTTTTTGCACGATTCCTAAATGTCATCTAAAAATACAACTATCTGTGTTTTGACACAGTGTCAAAAAGTTTGGGGTTTAATAAAAATTTATAGCCAAAAATCAACAAATGCATTGTGAACGTTGAGCAGAAAAAAATCCGAACTTGTCTTTCTTCTTTGGTCCCGGTTTCAAAACCTACCGAGACTCAAAAAACCGAGACTGAGACCAGCCAAATCCTGAGACTTATCGAGACCAAGACCGAGACCAGCCAAATCCTGAGACTTATCGAGACCGAGACTGAGACCGCACATCCTTGGTAGATACATAACCGATGTTTGAATTTTTTCGGTCAATATCCGGACACATTCCTGTCAGGAATACTTCTGTAATGCACGGCAAAGTACGGTTGTAGAGGATTGTATGCCTGTATTTTCAAATAGTAACTTTAGGCACTTGCGAACTGATCTTTTCTTTTGCCATTTCTGTGACGCAGACGGTATTAATGAATTTTAAGAGTGAGTAGTTTTTATAGTGTTTTTGTCGACAAATCTTATCAAGTTGCTATTGCGGGGCTACTGTGTGAATAGTCGTTTTTTGTTTGGCTTTATTTAGATTCACGTGATGGTAAAAACTATGCAATTTTGAAACTTCGAAGACGTGAAATAGTTATGTTAGTGTGTTAATTGTTTTCTGTAAAGCTTTAAATAGTTTTTATGACTTTCACCGATTGGTGTTGAATACGCTAAGGTATTTGACGTTTTGAATTATGAAAAACGAGAGGGTTTGATATTCTTTTAAAAACCAAGAGTTCAAACTTGCAAAGTGTTGCTGCAATCACTGGTTGATTTATATGTTTAAGCATGTACATCGATTTACGCCAACATTTCTTGAAAGAGCACTTTTTGTGCGAAGAGGGCTCTTGCAGAGATGAACAGTTTACAAACGCATTTCGATCCGAAATTTCGCTGAAAGCCCATAAGGTTTGTATTTGCATTTTAAACTAAAGACGTCGGCAGTTTTAGTCAATCACAGACTTTACGGATTTAGTGAATGTGTGGTTAACTTGGAAAAGAGCAGTTCTTGTACACGTGCTTTTGTGTTGGTTGATACTTTTAAGCAAGGTTCCGAAAGAATTTCTTTCCCATTCCGGATTAGTTTTACGTATACTGGTTCGGAATACGTTTTTCAACATTGTTTTGGATTTCAAACTAATATTCCTTTTTTGGTTTTACATAAACTAAACATTAACATAATACGTTATCGTTGTACATATTTGCAATGTTTTTCTGATGTGTTTTGTACTTTACGAAAGGGCAATACTTATTTAAATGAATCACACGGTATTCTGGACAATTTTTTGGGTCAGCGGGCAAACACAGATATCTGAAATTTTTGCCCGAGAGTTAAACCAGGTGGAGAACTTGTTGTGTTGGATGGATATTTTGAATTTCTTGCTTTGAAGTAGAATATTATTTGACTGCTCACATGAGCCAGTCCGATAGTCTATATCCAACCTGAAGACTAATCAACTAGGAAACAAATATACGCTAGGAAAAAATCCGGAAATATCTGATCCGGCTAGGAAAAAATACACACTTCACTATCTATAAAAATCCGGGAGAAAACGCAACTTGGACCAACGCAACTACTATAAGATTCTAAACTTAGAACTTAATTGGGTTATTTTTACATTATAACTTTAGATCGTTTTTTACACACGCGACGCCGATCCGGATATGTATCAGATAAGAAACGTGTATCCGGACATTCGGATATCCGCAAGATATCCGAAATGCTATTGTATAAAGAATTTTTGGAATAATTTGCATTGTTTCAGATATCCACGGGATATCCGAAATGTACTTTACAGATTACGGTTTATACAAAATGAAAGTATACGTTTGAAGTCAGCCGATAACTTGGTGTGAATTTTGAAAAGTTCGCTATGCTACAGCGAAAAATTTATATTGTAGAATATTATATAAATCGAGGATAGTTCATTTATCACCATAGCAACCGTTGCCCTGTAAACTGCGCATATTTTGGAATCTTTGCCATTTTGTTTTAGTTTAGTAGATACGTAATATACGGCTGCTAATAAACAATCAACCCACATTTTAAATACTGCTATGGTGGCTGCCGATATCGAGTATCTACGATCCTATGATGTTGAACATTTAACGGATAGCGATGCCGATGACATTTATCAGCAGCTTGCAAAGGTGCTGATTTGGTATTTAAAATGAATTTAATCATGGATTCGCTTGTTTATAGCTAATTAAATGATGAAGCACCGTGCACTTAATATCATTCGTTTGATCTGCGGTTTAATTTTTGTATGAATATGAACACGTTATTTCTATTCACCCATGTGTGAAAGAGCTGGCGTTGAAATGCCACAAATCGATTATGAGGTCTTGTTGGTTATTTTTCAGCAGCCGTCGTTTGTCCAAAGAGAACGAATTTCAAAAATTTTGGCATAATTGAGCGCGTGATGAGCTCCCATGGTGATTCCATGCCCAAATTTGAATAATGTAGCTAAATTATATAAATAACATGCAAATCGTTCGACGCAGCTGTTCTTTCTGCCAACACCATTACTAGGTGTGTAACATTTGTTTCCGAACTCATAAAATAAAACTAGCGAAATGGTTTTGTTTCAATCGGTCAGAAAGTTAGTCAGGATTTAAAAAGTCCCGTAGAACATTAGACACGGCAGTCAACACCGCTGCGGTTGTAATGTATGCTTTTTATCGGCCTGAAATACGCATTCGTAAAATGATAGTCACAAATTTCCGAAATCTGTTAAGCAACTGTAAGACAAATTTTAGCCCAAGTACTGAAGAGGTTCCTCCAAAAATCCGCGGATATTACCTGGGAAATCGGGATTTTGGGAAATTGGGATATTACCCGGAAAATTGAAATTTTGCCGAGAAATTGCGATTTCTGACGCAGCCTATTTTCGCTCGGTAATTTTGAAAAATTAGTAATTTGGAAAATTGGGATATTACCCGGGAAATTGCGTTTTAGAAAATTCGGATATATATTACCCCAGAAAGTGATATTTTCGAAAATTGGGATTTGGCCGAATCCGGGAAATTGAATTTTTCAGCGCAACCTTTTTTGGTCGGGATTTTTGGAAATTGGGATTTGGGAAATTCGGATATTACCCGGCAAAGTGGAATTTTGTAAAATTAGGAATTTGCCGGGAAATCGCTATTGCGGACGCAACCTTTTTCGCTTGGGATTTTCGAAAATTGTGATTTTGGGAAATTGGGATATTACCCGGAAAGTGAGGATTTTGGAAATTAGGATTCTGCCGGGAAATTGCTATTTCGGGCGCAACCATTTTCGTTCGAGATTTTGAGAATTGAAATTTTGGGAAATTGCAATATTACCCGGAAAACTGAGATTTTGGAAAATTCGGATATGCTTTTCCAGGCCTAGGTTTCGTTTTTCCTGGGTCTCGCAAGTCAAAAACGCCGAAAATAGTAATCCGAGACAAAATTAAGAGCGAGAACAAAAGCTTTTGCTTACCTGATCAATGAAAAAGTACACTTCCGGATTTTAAAATATAAACCATGCAGGGAAAACCTAGGTGGTACAATTTTCTATTTTACCCGTTCATGAACACAACTCCACGCCTCAAATTTTCTGAGCAAACCGGAGAAACCTATGCATTTTACTTTTTACGTTCCTTGCATTCCACACAAAACCGATACAACGATTTTCCATTCCAAACTGAGAAAAATCTAAGGTTTTGAACTTTGCCCATTTCCCAAACAAAACTCATGACTCAGATTTTCCTGTCAAACCTGGGAAAACGTAGGTTTTTGAATTTTTCACAATTCCAGTTTTCCAAACCAAAACTCCTTGCTTCACCAAATCGAAGAACCCTAAACGCATGACTTTTCGCTTGTCCCGATTTCCGAACTTCACCTGCACTTGTATTCTTTTCTACCAAACCAAAAAGAAATGATATTGGTTTAAATTCTCTCTTTGCCACTTCACGTGTTCTGAATAAAAAGAACAGATTCCAATTTTTTCAAGTCAACTGGAATACGCCTTCCTACCCCTGCCAAAACATAAAACCTACGCGCTTAACATTTCCACTTTGTCCATTTTCCGGAATATTTACCTTACATTTTAAATGTTCCCCAGCAAACGAAACGAAAACGAATGAGCTTGAATTTTCCGATTTTCTCATTTTCCAATCAAATACCAGTACGCATTTAATTTTCCCAATGCCAAGCCAGGAATACCTACTTGCTTAAATTTCACACTTTTCCCGTTTTCCAAACAAAACCTATGCTTTAATTGCCAATCCAGGAGAAAGGTACGCGTTTGAATTTTCCACTTTTTTGGTTTTCCAACTAGGGCTTGCCCTTTCGATTTTCCATGCAAAACCGAATATAAAGTAGGCGCTTGACATTTTCATTTCTCCCGCCCTCCAAACAAGACCTACGCTTTCGATGTTTCATACCAAACCAAACAAAAATTAGGCGTTCGAATATTTCATTTCTCTCGTCTTCCAAATACCATCCACGCAAGAGAATTTCCCTAGCAAGAATGAGAAATTCTAGACGTTTGAATTGGCCACTTATCCTGTTTTCTGAACCTCGCCTACATTTCTAATTTTTTAAAAAAACTATTAAGCCAAACGAAAACTTATATGTTTAAATTTCCTACTCACTTTTCTCATTTTTCAAAACGAACGGACATATCCCAACTACCAAGCCAAGCCAAGCAAACCGCTAATAACACATCAGCAAGCTGGTTTGTATTTTCCACTTTCCCCGTGTTACGAACCAAAAAGACACTGCCCTACATATTTTCTAAATCAACCAAACCGTACCTTTCCACCCCTGCCAAAACCTTAAACCTATTTGTTTTCCACCCCACTTTTCAAGTTTTCTGACCTTTGTTTATAATTTTTAATGTTACCTACAAACCTATAGTAAAACATATACGGTTAAATTTTATGCATCTCCCGTTCTCGGGGCTGAACGGCACATTCCAAGTTTCCAGCCACTCCAACTCAACCTGGAATTTCTTACTGAACCAAGGACAAACTTTACTATTCATTTGGATCTTTCGAATTTTTATTTTTTCAAGCAAAACCTATACTTTTGATTTTCCCTACCAAACAAACAAGAAGAAAATGTAGTCTCAAGACAGGAGTGGCTGGGTGCGCTTCTCGTTTATAGATTTTCCACATTGGAAAACGGGACATCCCTGTGCTTTTCGTTGGCCGCAAGGCTACAAATCACCCGCGGATTCGCACTAAGATTCAGTGCAAAATGTTAAGTTTTGAATATTTAGTTCACCTATTAAACAACATTTGAATCTTGAAATTACCTGTTTTAATTTTACCAAGAGTGTATGATACAAGAGTATGCAACTCTAGGGGTTCCGCATTTTACAAAATGTACCTCCGCGCGTTGTGTTTTTTGCCGACCCCTTCTTATTTAAAGCGGGTCCGTTATCACATGCAAAACCATAAATTAAACTGTAGGCGGATCATTTTTTGTTCGCTGGTAAATAGTGCCATGGCTTGTACAGGTTGTGACCCCCTCTAAATAAAGGGGGGTGGGACAAAACCCCAACGCGCACCGGGTACATTCTTTTCTACACTAAATGTGCCCACTTGCATACGCTTGTTAAAGTATGCATCATCCACTGTTGATTTTGTCAATCGTTAAAATTTATAGGTTAAATTAGAAGATCATGGTGAAGACTATGAACTCGCAAAGTCGCTGTTTCGCATTTCTCGAGCAATCAATGTTGTGAGTTGTTTGTTTTTGAATGTTTTACTTTAACATTTGTACAGATAAACCAAATTTCTCACAATATATCGCTATGGAATTTTTAAAAAATGCTGTAGTAGCATTTACTTGTGTTGCACTGTACAGTTTGGATCACTGTTGCAAACATAGGAGGATGCAGTTATGAAGTTCTAAAATGATACTTAAGTGTTGATTTTAGTGAAATATTGGCTCATGTTACATTAAGGGGTATCCAGATTTCTGGTGGGTTTATAAAAGAGTAGGTTTAGATTCTAGATTATATTTTTTGCTTAGGCTTAGGCTTAGGAACTCATTTTTGCAACGCTTAGGCTTTAGGCTTAGGCTTAGGAATACGCTTAATCTACTGTTACGCTCGTTATAGTAACATTGGCCGAAATATTTAACAAGTTTTGCAGGCTTGAATAAAATGTGCTTCTGTGTGACTAAGTCTATTGAGTTATTTTTGTTGCATCTGTGTTAAAATTGATAATCCTAACAGTGCGGTGAGATCGACTATCTTGGGTTGGTGTTAAGGAGGTTTTGTTCAGATCTTTCAATCCCGTATCGAGCATTCAGAGGAAGCATTGGCGGAAGAGATGGAAAAAATAATGGAAGAACGCGCATTAGCAACGGCGCATCGTGAACAAGAGCTGAATCATGAAATTGACGAATTGAAAGAGCAATTAAGCTCACTACGAGTATGTTTCACGTTTTGTGTCCAACTTGAAACGTTAGGAAACTTTTGGTTATGTTCATGACAGCCATAGGTCGATATTGTGACTCTACAATCTGTATTACAACACGGGTACAGCCACAAGGTTGTATCTGCTTCAATTTGTTTCTGATAAATTGTGCTGGTCATTTTCTATCAAACAGTGGAGTAACCACACGACCATCATTGACCTCCTGGATACACTAACACTATAAAGTTCATCAAATACATGTTGTACCCTATCCCGTCGCCTGGTCATCTTACTATTAGCTAATCATTTTGCATCAAGGGCATACAAAGGTTGCTGTCGAGTTACAACCAAGGTTGAAAATTTTTTATGGAGGCCAACATTTTTTCAGGAAGGATGAGCCCCCTTCCCTGCACGCCTTGGCCACGGGCCACGCTATACCATGTATATTGCATCTTTTCTTCATTCAACTTTTCAATTATTGATTACATTCTGTTACCACAGAAGTTCCGGCCAATGTAAAGAATATTGGTTTCCCATTTTCCCAGGTGGTAAATCTATAGCCAGGAGTACAGCTAGTCACTCTTGCTTAAACCCTAGTTTTTGCTAGCATGCTACAGAAAACTACCAGCCCAGGTTTAGTTTTAGAAATGTGGCAAATTCAATCGTGTATGTTTTCACTTTCGTTGTCGTGGAAAATCCTGAAAATTCAAACGATAGCTTTTGTCTTGGCCAAGTTGGGAGAGTAAGGTTTCTTTGGTTTGACTAGAATGTTATTTCCAGAAAAAACAACTAACTGAAAACGGAAGTGAGGAAACGCAGTTATTACGCGATGAAATAAAGGACTTAGAGAATCAAAATCGAGAACTGATTCAAGAATTGCGAGAACGAGAACGAGATTTACAAGATGAAAAAGATATTTCAGAAAAAGTAAGTTCTTAATGGCTAAACGCATTTATTATCATTACCTCTTCTTTGCATCAATCAGAGATTGTTCGGTGACCGAAAAAAGTGTCCCATCAATAAAGTGTCCCTCGGACACTTTTTTCGAAAAATTCTGTCCCTGAACCGTCTTTCCGAATATTTCATTCCTCCAGGACAGTTTTTTGAAAAATACTGTCCCTAAAGCTCTATTCACACGTGCATGTTTCTGCTACGTGAACTTGCAACTTCAAATTACACACAGAACTTGCATTTTTTCATCAGCCATTGAGAAACGGTTACAATAAATTCATTGAATTGAATGGTTATTCACATATGTGAACTAAATTATAACTATAATTTTTAATGAATTAATTGTAGCGCAAGTTTTTCGAATGTGATTTGGGGCAAAACTTGCAGCTGCAAGTACTCTCAGCAAAACGTGCACGTATGAATAGGGCTTTACGGAATAGTTTTATTATATATTTTTTCATTATTGAAAATATAACAGTTTTGAAATTTTAGTGTGATGTTTGCAGCACAGACATCACCTAGAAAGCATTGAAAACTTCAGAACGTTTCCTTATAAGAAACAGTTAATTATAGTGATGCCTAAGTTGAAGATAATCTAACTTAAATTTAGCAAACGAAACGCGCTGAAGATGCTGATCGTGAAGTCAAGGAACTGCGCCGTGACGTAAGACTATGATGTTTTATTCATAGTTATGCGCATCGCATAAATATGAAAAAAGTTAGCTAAAGAAAGCTGGCCCATGTTAAGTAGAGGGCTTTGCTCACTGGGAGACAGGGGACTTAGATGCAGTGAAGCTTATGCTTAGGCTTAAGCCTTGGGTTAGGCTTAGGTTTATACTTGGGCTTTGTAGGCAGGCCCCAATAGTTATAACATGAGAAAGATAGCTAACTCAGCGTTAATAACATGTTTCCAAAACTGTTTTAAAACAATTTGTTTGTTAACATAACTTGGTTCATTTTTCTGGTGTTATAATGATTTATTAATGTGGCCCATAGAATAGAGAAATTTTAAGGTTTAGACTAAACATTTTTGCGTTGCTTAGGCTCTGGCTTAGGCTTAGGCTTAGGAATATGCTCGTTCTTACGCTTAGTCTTAGGCTTAGGTTTAGGCTTAGGAATATGCTTATAATACTGTTCCGCTCCTGCTCTTTACATTGGCAATTGATGTATGAATTTCCCAAAATAACTTGTAATGTATTTCACCAGCGTGATCAAGCACTGGAAGATACCAAAGATCTTCAAAAACAGCTAAACTCATTGCGAGAAATTCAAAGTGGTAGCATTGTTACGCACGACGAAGAAACGCAGCGTAAAATTAAAGCAAAAAATCAAGAACTTCTGACATTACTCGAAGAGAACAATGTACGTTTTACATGCAATAGAAGCCTAATATGATTATGGTACAAACAATAACATCAGACAACGATTTGATTTGAAACTGCCTTGTTTTTGTGGAAAAACACCATCGTGTGCATAAACAGTCCTCATTAATAGTTTAAGGTTTGTGATTTTTAAGTTTATTTGCATTGTAATTTGAACTGAAGACAAGATACTTTCAGCGTAAATGTTGATACATTCAACAAATGATCAAACTCAATCTTGACAAAGTATTACTCAGCGAGCCAGAAGAAGTTGCTACAGATGAACTCAATTGTGATTTTGCATCTCGCGAACCTTTATTTATATTATTAGCAATTTTGTTTCAGAATCTAACCACCGCAAACTCAGAGCTTCAAGATCAAGTCAAAAAACTGAAGGACAGCCTCGAAGAGTCAGTAAAGCAAATGAACAAAACAACCGATAACTACGGAAGAATAAAAGTAAATTGGACTTGATTTGTGGCAAATTGTTACAAAATCAAACTAAAATAAAAATCCATGTTGTCGTTTTGCGCAGGGCTATAAATGTTTTCGCGTTCAATTGGACGACGACTTGCTGCCCACATATCTAAGTGCGACAATAAATTTGTAAATATTAAAATAAACGCAGATTATGCAACGCAACTTCATTTTATGCCAAGAGGCAAAGTGATTTTGCAGAATCGATTTAAAATTGCAACTTGGAAAACATAAACCATCTTATTTCAGGAAGCGCTTGAAGAAGCGGATGCAACCATAGACTCGTTAAAACAAGAGAATAACATTCTTTACGCTCAAGTATGCACATTATTTACGCAAATGGTGCATTTTATTTAATATCTGTAATTTCCTTCTAGTTATCAGGCCCGTGAAAAGCTCAGGAGCATACTAGTGTTTCCGTTGACATACAAGCAAGGTTGAAAATTATCTCGGGCTGCCAAAATTTTGTCAGGAGAGGCTTAGTACCTTCCCCCCCGCCACCCTTGGCTCCGGGCCTGCTAGTTATGTTGTCATTCCCATCAGTTTGTCTCAAAACGTATAATTGTATGTTGATCTGACTTAAATGTTTCAGAAATGTTTTTATGCGAACATCATTCTTTTGTCTGATTTCTAAACAATTTCAAACTCTCGGCAATTAAATAATCGTAGTTTTGATAAGTTTTAGGTCGAACAACTCGGCGCAAAAGGAACCAATGGAACAGCTTCAACAGCTGCATCGGAACTCCAAAGTGAACTAATGAGAGCGGTGGATTTGAAGATTGAAGAGTGGCGGGTAGGTTCGTGTACAAACACTAAATTAATTTAATTTGTGAATAATGTTAGCGGCTGCATATTAGGTTACGAAACAATGGTTACCTGAGCCTATGGGCACAAAAACCAATAAACACAAAGTTATACACGTTGAGTAGTGTTTAAATATTACTACGATTGCTTATTCTGCAGTGCAACGCCATGTTGTGAAGTAGTTTATATTTAATAGTTGTTGTATGCCTTTGCTTTTTTCCGAGATATGAACGCACTCTCCTGCGATACGTCAAGTGTGCTTATATTTGTATTTTTAAATATCCGTCTGGCCTTTATAATATGATGTTTTTTATTTTCTAATGGTTTATGTATTTTAGCAACTACTTCAAGACAAGGAAGTCGAACTGCAGTCTGTGAAAGCCAAATCAACACAGCTTCAGCAGGAACTGGCTCAGTATAGCGTTGATATCGATCGAACCAATGTGGCTTTTCTGAATCGCGTAAGATTTTTTGGCCAATGCAAATTTATGCCTTTACACATTTTTACTTTAAAACTCGTTTTAGTATTTGCATGACTAAACATCTTTTCTATTGCAAACATCTGAAGCACCAAGTAGCTGTTATTTTGAACGTAATGTTATTAATTTCGACGTTAAACATTTGTCCCCATTCACAATTTAGAGTTTGGGTCAAAAAGATAACGAAATTAATCTGCTTCAAACTGAACTTGAAAATGCAACCAAAGAAATCCTCGAAAACGCCGAAGTTTTAGAATTACTTCGCAAGCAATTAAATATGGGTAAGTGTGTGTCTTAAATACTTACTGGTATAATATATTTTTTACATCGCATCAAATTTACTTCTGTAACAAGACTTGGTTTAACAAACAGGTCATTTCAGTTGTTTGTTCAAGTTATATCATTGCATAAAATGTGAGCAGTTCCAGGTCAATTTGCAGTACCAGTAGAGATCCTTCACACATTACATAAGCCTGCGTGCTGCAAAATATGACTAAGTAAATACATTAGCGACCGCAACCTTGGAATTGTAAGTTTCGTATTAGGCGAGGATAATTTAAGGTTTATTAAATAATAAAGAAGCTTGAATCTATTGAATAAAACGAGACAGACGATTTTTGAAACGAAACAATATTTTCGAAGGGCAGGTTAGAGGCCACGTTTCAGAACCGCAAAGCCTCCTTTTGAGACAAATCGTGGTTCCTATAGTAGTCCTTTGTGTTATGAATTTAGTGCTCTGGTTTGAATCCGTCCAGGCCAATGTAGTTTACGGAGACACCCTTAGGAGGTAGGAAGTGACAGTCTCGGTACCACCGGATGCCACATATAACGGTTGAATATAATGACTCGTGTTAATTTACAGGAACTGGTCACAGAAACACAGGAAGACTTGAGAACTTGAGACCAGAAAAGGCTTAGGCCAGAGCTATTAGGCTAACGATTTTAGGTGTTTAGGCTAAGCAACCGTTTTTAACATAAGCTTTGGCATTGTGGGCTGATAATAGTTAACGACGGCCAACGTAACAGCTTTAAAATATTTGAACATAATACATATTTTGTTTTGTTTGAGATGACGACACATGGAAATTGCAAGCGCGTCAAATGTCTGAACTTAAAAATCAAATGCGAGCACAAGCAATGAGACTTGAAGAATCTCTCAGCCGAACAAATGTCGCAGAAGAAGAAGCGTTGGATCGCGATCGGGAATTGTCAGATTTATTGGCTCGTATGCGGCAGTATGAAAAGGTCAGCGCAAAATAACACACGTCATATGGTCTATTTTTGTTTCAACTGTACTGCAAAAAAATGATGAGTCAAATTGACTCTCTCAGAAATAGGCTTTTCGATACTAGGTACACAAACTGAGTTAAATTCTGGTGGAGTCGAATTTTGACTCAGTTCGTGTAGTCAGGAAAAGCCTATTTCGGAGAGAGTCAATTTGACTCACCATTTTTTGCAGTGTGCTAGCGTTCAAGAGTTTAAAATATAAATGTTTTCTATGATAATTTTTTACCTTAAGGCAAGAAGTAGAACCATTGAGAAACGGCAAATTATCAAAATTGAACTGAATTTAAATGGAGTGTCATTGAATTGTGTTGTCTCTATTTCCGTTCACTGCACAGATGTGATGTTTTTGAATAGTTTTTGCGTCTGTTACAGTCCAACAAACGTAAAGCTTAAGTCATATGTCCTTCGTGCAATCAAAACGTATCACAGAATATATACGCTATCCGCAATATTGCAATTCAAATATGTTACCAATAATGTGTTTGCACGTTGTTAATATATTTGGGAGAGGTCGATTTCAGGGCGAATATGGTCTATCTGAAGCAGTTGATGAAATTAAAGAAATAAAGATACAAATAAGTTTTCGTAACAAGTACGTCGCAATGACACGATAGTAATGCTTTGTACAGCAAAACAAATTTAGAGAAACACAGCGATTGCAATGCTGCAAACTGCAATTGCATTCAGCTGCAATTTTAATAGCACCATTAAATCCATTTTCTGATTTTTCACATTCCAAACGCAAAATCCAGTGTATATTTAAATTTTATTGCGTCGTTCAGTGTGCTAGATTTATTGTTTTTGAGCGACAAGCTAAAACCACTGCAAAAAATGGTGAGTCAAATTGACTCTCTCCGAAATAGGCTCTACGGGACTACACAAACTGAGTCAAATTCGACTCCGCCAGAGCCGAATTCGGCTCACTGAGTCGCACGTTTGACTCTGGCGGAGTTGAATTTGACTCAGTTTGTGTAGTCCCGTAGAGCCTATTTCGGAGGGTGTCGATTTGACTCACCATTTTTTGCAGTGTAATATGCAGTGTATGTGTGCGAGAAGGATGGCCGGCTACAGGTTTTGGTCTGCACAAATCCACGCCAGATTCATGTATCCGTTGAACAATAAGTAATTGCAGAATATTTTTTCAAATCGTTGGGAAAAATCTTCCGCACCATAAGCTGGGTTTCGTTACTTTTGTTTACTAGAGTAGGCGAACTGTCCAACGCTTGCTTCTGCATTCATCAGATAATTCTTTGGAATTTCCAAAATCGCCTCAAGAGACAATATTCCAGCCTTATAGGGTAGAAATATTATAGGTAAAAAATCCTATGGTTACTATTTACCCGGACCGGTAGCTAAAGGGTGGGCAGGTGGACTCAGCCTCCCCTGGAAGAACTACGGCCAACAATATATATTTTCAACTTTGCTCGCCGTCATCAAAAACCCTTTCATGTCCCTCATGAAATAATGTTCATCTCTCTTAGTTTGATGAGCTGGCAACGGGTCTGTATTTACCTAATTTTATGTATAATGCCGGCATGTCGCCTTGTGCTTGTTTATTAATTGAGACCAGAACAAATTCAACCGTTTAGTCATTAAGGAATTTATAAACAAACAATGGTGCGCCCATGATAAAATCTGGATTGTAATGCATAAAGTCAGCCTCATTTCTGAACGACAGTGCTTTAGATCTGTATTGTGAGTTTTTGGAAATTGTGTTAGCGATTGTTCAAATTGGTTTTTTGGTCCTGAATTTTTATGCTCATGAAAAGTCGTTTCGAATTTTGTTTTAGGGAAATCAAAAATCTAAGTCAACACATAAGCAAAGTTGAATTGGAATTAAACTCTGCATTGGACGAAAACGAAGAACTACGGGCCCAGCTTGGTCTTGAAGGCAGAGAACCAATCAGTTTTGATATGAAAACTATCGAACGAGAAAAACGTCAAAGCGATAGAGCTTTAAATTTGGTACTGCAGAAAGAGGTACGTGTTTATTTCAACAGTAGTGGCGGCGGAAGCATTTTCTTAGTGGAGCAACACCAGCTGTTTCGAATCCACAAATACCTTATCCATTTTAGAATTTTGTAGTGTTTCTTTCGCGTGTCGTAATTTTTGGAAACAAGTAATATTTCTTGCAAAACTATTGTTAAAACTCGTTACTTATATATTTGTACAGACTCTGTGAGATCGCTCCGTCACGTTTGCGGCCAGTGGTAACTGGTCATCGGGTAAAACTGGCTGGAATTGGGGCCACCCAACGAAATTGAAAACGCATTCTAGTAGATAGCTCGTCCAATTACAATATATATTTAATTATCCACAGACCTTGTGTAGCTTCAACAAATATATATAATCTCTGTCCAGGCCAAAAGTAACCAATATATATGATGATATTACAATTATAATAGACATACTGTGCGTATGCAAATTATGCGCGAACAACCATCATAACACGACCTCGCTGAGGAGATTTCGCGAAAAATATTGATGAATTCTGTGAGAAGTTCGTGATTTTGACTCAAGCCTGTATCCTGTATCGCCTGTATAGTTCTTTCCTCGATGTATGCTTATCGCTCTGATTTAGTAAAACGCGGCCGGTAAATGTTTACTAAAACCCCAACCCAAATCCTGTATAACACCAATATCCAATATTTAATACCAGAAATTACAGGTTATGCAATTTACTGGCAACCTGCGCCGGAATCCGTAAAGCCGACGCCTGAATCTGGTTTAATCCAGCCACTGGCTTTACCGTTCCCAATACTTTTGCCGTTTTTCAGAATCCATGTAATTCTAACCCCGTTAGAATCACCCCCTGTTAAACCGTGTACTCTAACCCCGTTAGATTTACACCAAATTTCCGACCAATCTAACCCCGTTAGATTTGGCCCAGCCGTTGTAGAATAATAAATCTAACCCCGTTAGATTTATTAGACTACGTTTTCCCAGGTTCTCCGATAATCCCCAAGTTTCCTTTTAACACAACACCAGTATCCGATGCTGGGTAAATTCCTCGCCTTGCGCACACAACTCTATCCGTAACACCCGGTTTCCTTCACATACTTAAGCCGCCGTGACAATTCCTAAGATTAATACTATCAAGCCCTACTTACCCAATGCAAGCCAATACTCTTACACTCCTTAACGCACAAAATAAAATTAGAGTAAACTGTAAGCCCGAAGAATGTAACAATCGCACCGATTTCTACCAGCCAAGAATATGATAATGATTCCGGTCCTGGCTACCCATATGCATCTCGACCTCATTTGCATTTCGCCGACACCCACAATTGGGTGTCCGCTATGCGGTTGAGGTCCAGAGCCACACACCCGGTCTACTTCCTTTCACAACAACATTAGACACTCATAACAATAAAGCACTTAACCACACATCATCCAGCGTACCAGTAACAACCCCAGCACCCCGTAGCATCACCCCCGAACATCACCTTAACAGCCCCACACAAAAAGTCTATTACCAACCTATTAAAAATGCATACGTCGAATTTCTCGAGGGACGTCTGCATAATAGGCGTCCAACTCCTCTTGTGCCACCCATGGATTGTCGCGTCCCAACGATCGCGACGCCCGTTGTTGCTGCTGTTGTCGTTCTATTTGGCGACTTTCTCGAATCGCCTGCCGTACATTCTCCACTTGCTGACTATAATAGCCACGCCCGGACGCCACTTGCGGTTGTCCCACGCGGCCGCCAACCCGTAGCGGGTACCGCTCGTCCGACACTTGCCGGACACGCTGCCGTACCCCTGCCGTTCGTGCGGGTGGACTACCAGCCACCCCCTGCGTTACGGTTCCAGACCCTCGGTACCCAGGCGCTGTCTGCGATCGCGCAGCCGATGCACTATACACCGGATTCGCCTGCCTCGGTCCGATTTTACTCACCACCGACCCGGCGGCCGGTCGCACATATCCGCTCGTTGGTCTCTTTGGACTAACGCGCGCCCTTTGGGCCATTGCCCTTCTCCTCGCATCCTTGTCGAATCTCCATTTCAACATCCCGTCCGGCCCTCTCACCGCGATATATCCCGGTGCCGGTGGCTGACCCAAACTCGTGCCCGGCTTTTCCTCTGACTCCGACTGCGACCTAACCTTTTTAGGCTGCAGCTTTATTAATTCCTCCCATAACAGCTCCTTCGACTTTTCCTGTGCCTTCGCCTCTTCCTGCTTCTGTATCCGTGGTGACCTCCTTGGCGTCAGCTTCCCTTCTGACCCCTCTTTCTCTGCCGGCGGAGGCGTCACATACCCCTCCGCCCGCGTTTCCTCTTTCTTCGCCTGCAACGTCACCACCGATTTCTTCTGTTCCTTTTCCGGAGACGGAGTTGGCCCTGCTTCTTCCAGCACGTCAAACTCCCCCTCGCTCACCGGTTCAAACTCCATTTTCCTTTTCTCTTCCGCCTGTTCGCCGGCCGATTCCGCCTGCGTTTCGGACCGCGTACGAGCTTTGCTCGGACCCGGCTGTACTTCTTCCTGTCCTGTTACCTGTGTATCCATTGGCTCCACTCCTCGAGCCGCCTTTTCCAAATCGTCAAACAAATACCCTCGACACAAGTCCAGGGCCCTCCTATTTACCTCGGCGATCCTGGCCAACTCCTCCGTCTCCTTCTGGTCGTAATCCGCAACCATATCCGCCAGTTGCCTTTTCGACTCCTCATCCGGTGCCAACTCTGGCAACTCCGCATCCCTTTTATTCTCCAGGTATGAGTATGCCTCTGGAAACCATAGCGCTAAATTCGCTATGGCCCGCAGCGTACTCACTGCCAACAACTTTTCCGTTTCCGCCTGCACTTGCCTCTGTAACGGCAGTAATTTCAATTTCATCTCTGCCCTTACCGTCGGATCCTCCGGCACCATTGCCTTCAAGTTTTCCCGTTCTAATTTCTTCCTGAGCGTCCAATACTTTTGATTCGCATACGCCCGGGCCATAATCATTGGCCTTATCCTTGCTACCAGCGGATCCTTTGACTTTTTGAACAATTGCATAATTACGTGAGCCGACAACGGTACAAAGAAATCCGCCGGTGCTCGTCCCCAATGCAGACCGCGCGTGACCACTGCACGTGCCGCCGCCTCTCTCACTATCCTTCCGAACCACCTCATTACTGCCTGATACACTTGTGGTTCCATCTCAACCATGCGGAATAAACACGCCGCCAAGCCGCGCTCCGCATAGTTCAGGCACTCCAACCACTCCGATATCAAGGCCTCCTTTCTCAAATAGAATTCGAACGCCTTGATTGCTGCCGTCGCCCAGTGGACCGCTAAATGCCGCAACAAATCCTTAGGTATCCCTATGTCCGGTTGTTCCGGCGAATCGTTCCCTTCAAAATAGTTCGCATGCAGCACCTGTTGATAACCAGCCTTATAGTTGATCAACATGTGCCCCTTTGGCAAGATGACCATATCCGGAAAGGCAACTATGCCCTTCCCGGGTCGCCTTGTCCGTTGCGCCATCTGCCAGGCCGTTTGGCCTCGCGCCTCCTGTCTCCTTTGTCCACCCGTTGTCCGCGGCACATCCTTTTCACCTATCACCTGTACCGACGCTGCCTCATCCTCTGTGCCGCCGGACAACTCCACCTCCTCAATATCCATGCGCACCGTTTTCCGTGCACGTCCTGGCGTTAAAGACCTCTGTCTCTTTAACGCTCCCTTTTGACTCGCAGACGTCCTATCGTCGGACGGCTCCGGTGACTCTTCCCATCTATCTCCGGCAACTCTCTTTTTTAACCTGTCATTCTCCTCGGCCAATTCCTGCACCTGGTTCTCCAGCTGCCTCTTTTCCCCAACGAGCGTCATGACTTCCTCCAATGCCTTATTCAACTTTTCCATCATCGACTGACGCTCGGCTTCCTTCTCCTTCACCTTTTCCTCAGTCCGCCTCACCAGCTGTTCCGCACCGGACACATGCTCGTGAGCCCTCTGCCGCTGGTCTCCAGCCGCTAAAACCGCAGTTTCCAACTCTACTATCCTTTTCCGGTTCTGCGTTACGCGTTCCGCGTAACCCAGCAAATCCCTCCATGCCTCTACCGCAAACTCCTGATATGCCCGTAGCGTATTAGCCATGGCCATCGCCTCAATATCCGTTTCCTTCCGCAGCGTCCAATTTCCTTCTAAATCCCGTACGTTCGCCTGTACCATCGCGTACGAACTTTCAATTTCCGCAACCCCGAATCCCCCTGGTGGGTACATTCTGGTCAGCGCTGCCTTCAACCTTTCAATCAACTCCTTATCCTGCAGCTGCCTGTTCTCGATATCCCGTTTCAACGCTTCCTCCAGAAACAACGCCGGACTGAATTCCGCCAAACCCGACCCTGCTTTCGGAGGGTCCGGTACCATCTCTGCCCAATACACTCCTTTCGGCAACGGCGGTGGAGGAGGAGTTACACACGGCTGCGCTAGGAAGGGCGAGCCTTCCACGACCGATGAAGTATCCGTCGGCATCCGTGGGTACCTCCCCTCCTGATACGCTTCCGGGTTCAGCACTCTCCATTCCTTTTTAATCGTCGTAACCGAAGCGCTGTCCAATGCGCTTCCGCTATCCGCCAACTGTTTCCCTTTTCCTACTCCTTTTCCTTTTCCGATTGCCTCTGGTGTGCACAATTGGTCCACACCTGGCTTAGCCGATGGCATATCCATCCGCTCCGCTCCTTTCTCCGCCGTCTCTGTATCCATTTGCTCATCCTCGCTTGAGCCATCTAAGTTCACCTCTATTACACCTTCCTTCTTTTTCCATTTCTTTTTCTTGCCGTCCGTTTTCTCCACAGGTGACGTCGCCGTCGACGCCCCCCGGCTTGACATACTCGACCTTTTCTGAGCTTCACCTGACGATGTAGGTTCTACCTCTGAGACCTCCATCTCCGTCAAGCTCTCTACCGACGGGGTTATCCCAAACGCCGCCAATTGCTCTTACACTCAATCCTTTTAACCTTCTATATTCCGCCTCTATATCCACCTTCAGTGGTTTTACTCCCACTGACGGTGTTCCGCTTCCGTGTTTCCTACGCACATCCTGCATTATCTCCTGACCGCCCGGCGTCATGACTTCGCATACGATATCGGCATGTCATCTGATGCCCTTAGCATACCTGCTCCTGCTGCCCGTTTTTTCATTTCGTCGAAATGGCTGTCAAGCCATTTTCCCACCTCTTTTTCGTGAATTACGTCCGTTTGCACCGACGTACCGCACGGCTTCTTCCGCCCTGCGAATTCCTTCTCCAACGGATTTTGGCCTGACGACACAATGGACTGGACGTAAATTGACTCCCAGTCCTGTTCGCGCGGCTGAACCGAAACAAAGTATTGTTTCCGTTTTGCTCTCTCCTTTGGTGTTTCCTTTCTCACGGTCGGCTGCTCCTTTGCCCACCGGATCAACTTCCTTGCCCATTCTGGCCACATATCCACCGCATCCTGTTCCACCTTATGTGCCGCGATTTCCGCCGCACTCCTTTCAACCTGTGCTTTCAACTCTGCTTCCGCCGGCCAGAGTAACGAGATCCGCTGCAAGTTATCTGGAATCGATATATCCAGCGGTCGCGTTACTCCCCGAAACAATTGAAAGACCGACACACGCTTTAGGTGCCGCTTTCCTTCTACTTGCCTGATCGTTTCCTCAAACAACCTCAAATACTCCGATTCATAATCCTGGTAATCCCTCAACGTTATCGGCAACTGCGGACTGCTTCCCGTCCGCACTTCCGGGTTTTCCCATTCATCTGTCCGAACATTTCTATCGTTCTATACAATTCGAACGCCACCGCTTCCCGTGTTCGATCCACTACATGCTCCGTTTGCCGTGACACCATGGCCACCGCTAAATCCGCCAGCATCACGTCCAACGCCGCGTAATGTATTAACTTAAGAAAATCCAAATCCGCCGCGTCTTCTCGTGGCTGGCCCTTTGCTGTGTTTCGCCGCAACAGGGCGATCCACTTTGCCGTATGCGGTGTCTCCCCTTTATCCACTCCGAAATATCGTTTCATAGCCCACCGCAAACTGTTCTCCTTGAAGAGGCTGCCATGCACCCTCTGCAAATCCACTGTCTGATCGTCCTTCGGACACGATTCCTTTAATCCTGCCTCCCACATCATCTTATCCGCTTTAATATTCCACCATACCTTTACTTTCCGCGGGTTCCACAACAAGCTTCGAATCTGTTCTGGAACCTTACCGCCGAAAGCATGTACGTCCACAATGAACACTGCTCCTTCCGTTGTTCCAATTTGCAACAACCGAATCCTATTCCTGTATTTCTTTTCCGACGGCCCGGCCAACCAGTCATCATCGATATACTCGTGGACCACCGGCGGAAAGATCCCCATCGTTGATGGATGCGGATTATCTTTCGGCACCGCCCTGTATAATTCCAGCGCGTCCCGATACTTCAAGCCCTTTTTCTCGTCCCATGAGATGCCTTCAATATCACACGACAAAATATTTGTCCTGGAAGCATCTATGATATTCACCGCAATATCTGCCTGCCGTTCGTTTGATATTATAGCAACGAACCGCGGTTTGCCCCATTCTCTTCCGAGTGCAGAGTTCGGGACCCAAAACTCGAGCGAGTGGCATGGATGCCGCTCCCCCGATAATGGGGACGAACCCTGCACTTCCTTTAATACTGCCGGTTTCGATACCACCTTCGGCATCGATCTCCGCCAAGCCTGACTAACTCCGCTATCAAGTGCCCGTCTCCATTGACATTGATGACAAAATACAACTTTTGAAAATTCACGATAATTTTTATAAAAAAAACTAACTAATAAGTTTTGATTAAGAATTAATAATAGTATCAAATAGTATTCTCTGAAAAGAACAACTATATATTTATTAATTTTTACAAAAACTAAACCCGCGTATTCTACCATTAGAATCCGCGCACCTTCAACTTTTATAACCAACAACAACGCGTATTCTACAATTAGAATCCGCGTATTTTCACCCTGTCCTCCACCATATAGTCATAAGGGGGCCTCCACGATTACCGTGCAGGATGGACAGTACCAAATTTGCTGGGGAGGTTCCTTTTCCAGTCCGACACAGGCGAAGTGATACCACTCCAAGCACAGGTCGCACTGCACCCAGTCAATCTCTAAATCCGTATCTACATCCGTTACATACTCCCCTTTACATATGTAACACGTCGCGTCATCCGCTGCTCTCTCCTGTTCCTGTGGCCTCAGCCTCCTTTCATATTGCAGATAGTCCTCTACGGACCCTCCAAAATGTTTCACCAGAGCCTTGTTATACCAAGCCTCTGGTTTTGTTGGCGACCCCAAGTATTGCAACTTTAAATTGGGTCCCTCAACTGCTCTCACCCTGAACAACCTTTCAAACTCCGGATGAAACTTATTCGCCAACCGTTTCCCTGATAGCTTAACCCGGTTTTTCATGATCACGATATCTCCTATGGAGAAATCCCGACTCCTGGCCCGCCTGTCATAATGCGCCTTGTACTGCGTTTGGGCCCTCTGAATCTGTTTCGCCGTAATGTCCCAGGCTTTTGATAGCTGGTCCATTAAGCCGTGTACCCGTGCACCGACCGGGTCCACCGCTTCCGCAATTTCCGCCATATACCTATTCTCTCCTGGTAAATCCGGGTCCCGTCCATACATCAGAAAGAACGGTGTCTGTCCTGTAGTTGAGTGAATCGTTGTTCTATACGCGAACAACGCAGCTCCCAAATAATCGTCCCAATTTTTCACCCGTAATTCCACTATCGGTTTCAAAATCCGAATCAACGTTTGGTTCCATCTCTCCACCAATCCGTTAGCCTGATGGTGATATGGCGTGCTATACGCGACTCTCGTCCCTAAGCGCGCCATTTCACACTTATAAAGTTCCGACACAAACGCCGGACCTTGATCCGATAAAATTACCCTGGGTACCCCATACGTCGGTACCAACCTGTCCGTAATCAAACTCAATATCGTCCTGGCCGTCTGATCCTGTGTGGCATATGCCTCTGGCCACTTCGTAAAATAATCCATAAAACAGACAATATATTTATTCCCTGTTTCCGTCGGTAGTAGTGGCCCAATTACGTCCACTCCTAACATATGAAATGGGGCGACCGCCTTTATCGGTTGTAACGGTCCCCTCCTGTTCGGTCCTGGTTTAAACCTTGCACACGGAATACACCTATCGATGTATTCCTGCAAATCCTTCGCCATCGTCGGCCAGTAAAACTTTTTGTTCAGCTTTCCATAAACTTTATCGAAAGCTAAATGCCCTCCGTACTTTGTGGAGTGAGCCTGTTCCATCAGCGTTTCCCGAAATAAACCTGGAACCGCGAGCCTGAATTCCAATATATCCGTTTTCACCGGTTTTGTCTTTTTCCTGGCCTGGTACAAAATTTCCTTATACACCAGGAATCTCGGTTCATTCTGCATAACCCATTTCTTTACATCCTCCGGAACTTCACCTTCCATAATCCCTTGCTCGATGAACTTAATCATCCAGCCGAAATGTGGATCCTCTAGTTGCGCCTCTCGCATCTGCCGTTTATCCCATGGCGCCTCTATTTCAAAATACGTCTGCGCCTCACCTCGTCGAGTCAGAGCTTCTGACTCCACGCGTTCCTCATCCATTTCCTGTTCCTCCTCTTCCAAATTTGGATCCACTACCCGGTCTCCGCTTTCCTCAACTCTAGCCACCGCAGGAGTCATATGTTCCTCCTGCCGCTGCTGTTCCTTTATCGCCTGGAGCAATTTTTCCTCTCTCCGCTCCATCCTTTCCCGAATTTTCCTCTTTTTCGGATCCTCTTCCGCCGCATCCAATATCGGCGGACGTGACAACGCATCCGCATTCTTATGCTTTTTCCCCGGTTTATACACCACCGTGAATTTAAATTCTTGAAGTTTCAAAGCAAACCTCATCAACCGTGGTGTCAACGCTCCGATCACCCTCATTTTCCCTAGAATTTGCACCAGGGGAGCGTGATCCGTAATAACCGTGGTCGTACTTCCTATTAAATAGGTCCGGAATTTCATAAACGCCACGACCACCGCTAAACATTCCTTTTCCGTAATTGCATACCTTTGTTCCGTTTCCGAAAACTTTTTACTCCCGAAGTGGATCGGATGCTCCTCTCCATCCTCTGCCACCTGTTGCAAGACGAAGCCCGCTCCTTCCTGACTCGCATCCGTATACAACAGGAACGGCTTCGTATGATCCGGGTACGCTAACACCGTATCCGCTGTTAGCCTCTGTTTCAACTGCTCGAATGCCATCTGACATTCCAGGTCCCATTCCTTTACTATCGACTTCCCTTTTTGACTTCCCTGTGTCAGCTGTGTTAGCGGATATGCTATCACACTATAATCCTGTACAAACTGCCTGTAGTATCCGGTCAAGCCCAAAAACGATCTCAGTTCCGTTACCGTCTTCGGTACCCGACAGTTCTGCACCTGTTTAACCTTGTCCTCGTCCGGCCGTACTCCTCCGTTAGAAACGACGTGCCCTAAAAAGCGCACCTCTTTCTGGGCGAACGAGCACTTCTTCCCTTTAATTGTCAATCCGGCATCCCTTAATTTGTCAAACACCTTTTCCAAGTCCAGCATATGCTGGTTAAAAGACTTCGAAAAGATTATGACATCATCGAGATAGCATAAGCATATCTCCATGAGCAATCCCGAGAACACCATCTGCATCATCCTCTGAAAGGTTGCCGGCGCGTTTGTCAACCCGAACGGCATCACCCGGAACTCATACAACCCTTCATGACAAATAAATGCCGTTTTCTCAATATCCTCCTGTTCCATCTGAATCTGCCAGTAACCCGACTGCAGATCTACCGTTGTAAAATATTTCGCACCCCTCAGCGCATCGATCGTTTCATCAATCCGCGGGAGTGGAAAACTATCCTTTTTTGTCACCTCATTCACCTGCCTGTAGTCCACACAAAACCTCATAGTCCCGTCCTTCTTTTTAACAAGAACGACCGGAGATGCCCATGGACTCTTTGAGGGTTGTATAACCCCTTCCTTCAACATTTTCTTGACGCAGTCAGATATGATCTGCCTCCTTGCGTACGCCGCGCGACGAATACGTTGCTGAACCGGCGTCCGCGTCAACATTTCCATCCGGTGTGTCACAACCCCTGTCGAACTAAGGGGTGTTCCTTCTCTCCCGAATACATCCTGGTTTTGGTGCAACAGCGCCTGTAATATCCGCAGTTGCTTTCCTTCATAGTCCTGTTCCTCCAGTGTTACCTCCTCCGGTAACACTATCTCTCCATCCTTATACGTTTCCACCTGTTCAAGCAGCCACTTCACAAAGTCGTCTGCTTCTGACGCGTCCTGCCCTTCAGGCATGGCCGCTACCCTGGTTACTGCCGGTAAAATTTGCTCCAATTGAGGCAACTCCTCTCCTTTTGTCACCTTGATACTGGCTAATGCCTCTTCCCGTTTCACTATTTCCGTAATTTCCTCTGCCTGTTCCACTGACGCCACTATCTCACCTGATAGTAGCTGCATCGTCCTTCCCTCAATATTTGAAACCGGCAGGAATACACACCCTTGTTCGTTTTTTACCACCGCCTTGGGTATCAGCAAGGCCTCTAACAACGCCTCTGACTCCAATTGCGGTTCCGTTACCACTTCACTTTCCTTTTCCAATTCGCCGCATACCCTGCAACAGACCATCACCGTCGTCTCCGCCGGGATCTGTACTGCTGCAGCGACTCTGCATACGTTAGCCACTCGAGGGGCTACCGTATTATCCTTTTCCATCTCTCCTGCCCAATCCTGAATTCTCACCTGTTTTCCTTCCCAGGGTAATCGTTCCTTTTTCGATTCCCTTTGCTCCAACGGCTCTACTTCAGGAGCCCATACCTGTCCTTCGTCCTGTTTCCAATCACCGTCCTGCGTCGAAAGTACTTCATTTCCTTTCGCCGTGGACCGTTCCTTTTCTTTTTCCTGTTCACTTTCCTGTTCCAGAGTCGGTATCACCTCCTCTGATACTGCCGGAATATCATTTCCCGCTAACATCACCTGTTGCGCTGCCCCTTGTGTCGAAGGGTTTTTATCCCCCTTCGGCACAGCCAGCGACTCCGGTACCTGAGGCTCCTTTCTATTATAATAAGCATTTGCCCGTTCTTCCGGCCTCACGTTTTCCAACCATTCATGCGTCAAGCTTCCATTCCGTACCACCTGGCGAGCACGCCACGATCGTACGATTCTCCTGTTCACCATCACCAAGGACCTATTATAATCCAAGGTAATGCCGAAATCATTCAACATATCATCCCCGAAAATCAACGCCGTTTGCATTTCCGGGGCTATATGGATATTAGCCATTTTTGTCGTTCCGCCCATAGTCACCAGATATTTCAAACACCCAATAGTCTGTTGGGCTATCTGGTTATTATAAGTCCTGCATGAACGCCGAAATGACATATTCCGCGCCAGAGTCCAACATCCCTGTTATCTGATAACTCCTGATACTCATTTCAATGTAAAGACCCGTAGCTTTTGTCGCTGCGGCTCCTTCCACGAAATTCACGCCTGGTTCTGTTACACCTGCCGTTGCCGTAGTCGGCCCTTCATGCATTTTCCTTATCCGCACACTCGGTGCTCCATTATCCTGCGCTGCGGCCGTAGGTGATGATATACACGGCCCCAGTACCTCCTTTTGCCTCTGCAATATCACTGGCCCTTGTACCTGGTTACTGCTCGCCGACGTCATCGGGGGTAACGGTGCGTTCAACCCCGGTATCGGTAGGCGATTTGCCCGAAAACACTCGTGCGACGGGTGATTCGTCCTGTTACAATGAACGCAAGGGGGGAATCTCCCTCCTTGCCCTCCTTGTGCCTGTCCTTGCCTGTTTCCAGCGTTGCCAGCATTATTCTGCTGCACCGCGGCTCCACTTGTACCCTGTCTACTCGCCTTTACTGGACATTCTCGTGCGATATGTCCCTGTCCTTCACAAAAGAAGCACGATCCGACTTCCCTTAACTTCCTGACTCGCTCTGAATCCCGTGGCACCTGGTCAGATACAACCTGCTGACCCTGTCCTGAACCTTGTGCCTCTGTTTGCTCCTGGTTATTCGCACGAGCTCGTCCTGCCTGCTGTCGCCGCGCATTCCCGGCGCCAGTATTTTGCCTTGCCTGTTGTGCATTCGTCGCACCCGTTTGCTGTTCCTGTTTCGACTCTATTTTACTCCCTTTTTCCTTCACGTTCAACGTGCCGTCAGCTTCAAGTTGCCTCTGCAACTTCAAGGCACGGCGCCGCAACTCCTGAAATGACTCCACTATACCCAGTTGCAGCCGTTGTTTCATTTCCGGGAACGAGTTGTTCACAAATGTCTGACACAACAAGTCCCTGCTTTCCTCCGTATTCGCAAATTGTTTCTCTAGATATCTTACCCAGTAAGACTGCAGCTCGTCAGCGTATTCGCTCACGTCCCCTTTTTGCCTGATCCTCTGGAACGCTGCCATCCTATTCGACAGGTCCGTTGATTCTCCAAACCTTTCCTGGAATTCGCGCACTAATTGCCCGAACTCCTCTGAGCCGTATGGTCCATACCGCTCTTCCAAAATATCCAGATATTGGTCAGCCAGTCCTTTCACATGATTTCTGAAGTGATTTATTTTGGACTCGCTGTCGACAATTTTAGCCGTTTGCATCACCCGTTCAAATTTCCTGTACCAGATTCCAAAATCGGACTTGCCTTCGAAATTTTGTAACGGCAATTTTCGGCGGCATTTTCACCACGATCTGTGGTGCACCCTGATTCGCGTACCCCATATTCTGTGGTACCCGATTTGCCATATTTCCCATTGCCTGTAACTGTGGCATCTCCGCGAAACCCGTCATCCTCGGTGTTTGCATGACGGGTTCCTGCCAACTTGCGTTCGCTTGCGGAGCCGCTCCTGGTTGCGCCGGAAATGCTTGATATGCATTTCCCGCCAATGGTTGGGTCAACACCGGGTAACTCGCTTGTCGGTAACCCATAGGGACAGGGTGAGGTGCCACCCCTCCTTTCGGCAATTCCTGATTTCCCATCGACATCGAGCAGGCTTGTTCCCCTGCTACATGCATTCGCGTAGCTTCCCGGTACTCCTTCGTCACAGATTGCCGGTTAACTTCGTCCTTATTTGACATCCGACTAACTCTGCCTGATCTGTGACTCTGCCTTGACTCCGGCCTCTGACCCATTTCACTTTCCAATTTACTCCACAATTTCCGAAACTTCTCACTGTGTTTCGACTTCAGACCTCGTTCAAATACCCGAGTCAATTCCTTGATTTCGTCATCCTCCTCTTCTGATTCCTGAATAGACGTCGCTCTCGAGCGTGCTTGAGGCACCCCCGGACTGCGACCTCTATCTTCTTCCACCACCTTCACACTGTCCTGACTCCGTGCTCCTATTCCTTGCACCTGGGTGGAAGCCTGTTGTCGCTGCAACCCATGCCCCATGGACATGCGTTGTTCCACCGACCAGTTTGCCAACGGCCCATCCATTTCTAATTGTGGATGCGGCCTAATCATATTGATCCCGCGTGACGGCTCCGTCCCGCTATATGCCTGTGTCCATCTCATGCCTGTTTCCGAACTATTTCCTTCCATCATACAAGGATTCGGTAATGCGTATCTCGGTTCTGGTCGACATACGCCCGAATCCTCCAAATCCTGTCTCCCGTTCTGACATTCCGCTGTCATCCGAGGATAGGACATGCCTGAATCTGCAACACCGCCATGTCCTATGCTTCCCTCCGATGCATAAGCGAGTCTATGACTCCCTTGCCGTATGCCTGTATCCTCTTGCCCTCTCATTCCGGTATGCTGCGCGTCTAACATCGTTAAACCCGGTGCCCTTATCTCCATCGCCTGTGCTCCTCGCGCAACCATAGTAGATTGCCCGGACTTGCCGTTCCCATTCGTCTGGAACACTGATTCGAGTGATTCCTGACGATACATTGTACTCGGTAACGAAATCTCTTCGATTTCCTTACCCTGTTCCACCTGAAGCTCGCGTGACATACGTTGTGTTGTCACCTTGCTTTCACGTGCCGTAGCCCGTGCCACTGATTCCTATTCTGCTGCCGTAGTCGGGGTCCTGTACAACGGCATTCTCCTTTTCCGAAATCGCACTTTCAGCCAATCTAATTAGAGTAAACTGTAAGCCCGAAGAATGTAACAATCGCACCGATTTCTACCAGCCAAGAATATGATAATGATTCCGGTCCTGGCTACCCATATGCATCTCGACCTCATTTGCATTTCGCCGACACCCACAATTGGGTGTCCGCTATGCGGTTGAGGTCCAGAGCCACACACCCGGTCTACTTCCTTTCACAACAACATTAGACACTCATAACAATAAAGCACCAGATTGGTGCTGACATAGCCTAGCTATGTCCTTAGTCGCAATATAGGCCAAAAATAAATGCAACATTATTCAATCACATTATACGGCCTCGCAGGACCCCAGGTAAGTTTACATTGCGGACACAGCCGCCATAACATCGATTTTACATTTTCTGCGCCTTGTAGCAACGCCTAAGCCTAACTTAAGTTCTAAGAGAGACTAGGTGGAGCCAGGGACTCCCTTAAGGTGTGGTTTTAATATTTGGTTTTATTTTATGTTTTAGTTTTTTAGTTTGAAAAAGGTTTAAGAGTGGCAGAGCCACCTACAAATTCCTCAACCAATACCTGATATTGTCATGAACCAAATAGCGAAAATTACTGCATATAAATAACACTAAATTAATCTGCGAATTTCGCTTGTCAGAAGCCAGAGGCATGCTGCGTTACTTGCAAAATAAGTGTCTAAGCGTAAGGAACAGGGTGCAATAAGAGGTGAAAAATACCGGATGTAGAGGTCAACAAAATTTTGCCGAATGCGTGAAACACCGGTGAATCAAAGTTAAGTAATAAAGTTGGTCTGCAAAGTGTTGTCAAAAAAGTTACTATTAAGCTCTTTATTAAGAAAGCCTGGCTACTCAAAAATAGCTAAGAAACTGCCAATAGAATCACTGAACAACTGCAAGATATACCACAAATTGGGTACGAGCAGATCAGAAAACCAACCTCTGACTTTGGGCTTTGAAAAAGATATAAATGTCTTAAAACAATGCGTTAAGATTCACTCGCAAGTTTAGTTTGTAGTTAGAAATTGTTTACCACAACTTCAGATTGAGCGGTTGGAAGAAGAAAGGTTGGATTTGAAACTCAACATGAGAAAAATTGCTCAAAGGGCTGGCCAGCGGTAATGTTTGGGTATTGTGTGCAAGCATTTCGGTTGATATCGTAATTATGGTTATGTCTTATTAGGTTACTTCATTGTGCTCTAACTAAGCCAACGTCTCATTCGGCCTACAGTTAAATTTGACATGAATTAATAGTTTTAAAGTGGGTCCGGTCGGTGATACGAGCGCTCCCTAAACTGGTTGTAATACCAAGAGTAGATGTACTTTTAACAATAGAATGCAGCTGAGTACATTCTGTGCACTAAAGACATCCAGCGCTCGTTTCATTTTTGTGCCTGCGGTCATGTACAGGTGGTAAACACTGTAACATTCTTGAACCTACGCCTGTTAACCAAATTTAAACTGATTGGTGGCTCTTGTTATGTCTTATGTTCAAGTTTAGTCACAAAACAGATTTGAAGTTCTTGAAGCGGCAAATTATTCAGTAGAATATTTGTATTTTGATTGGTCAACGGAAGACCTGTTGCTGACCGCTTCTTATTTTATTCAGACATTTTGAATTTATTCAAGAAGCTTGAATTAATTTAAATATTTAAATTGCTTGAAATTTCGCAGTTAAGAGCGAGACTGACTGGCGTAGTTTGGTATCTACTGAACACTAAACAGAAGGTATAGGCGTTCAAAGCGGTTTCAACTAAAGAAATTTTGAATTTAACTATTTTTACGCGTGATTGTTTCTTGCAGCTGAAATTTGCAGCTGCAAGTTTTTAAAAAAATTAATTCAAAGAACATACAACTTCAATTTATTCATGATGAATAAACGCCAAGAATTGATTCACATGTGTGAATAGTTTTGCAAGTTGAATTAATTCATCATCATTGGCTGAGCAGATAATTTAAAGCTTGTGTTTGATATTTATTGCAGTAGTCTGCAAAATTATCACATAAATTCATCTGAAGACTCAAAATGAATATGTTTGCTTGCAATTAATTCCAGCTTCAATAAACTCGTGCAAGTTTCAACTGCAAGTTCTCGCTGCAAAAACTTGCATGTGTGAATAGGGTTTCATACTCTTATTTTCAACGGTACAGGTTACATTTTCCGCCTTAAATTGAGGTGGGGTCCATTAAAAATGCAACAATGTTGGCACATTTTGTATCACGCGATAGCGAAAAGTTGCATACTCTTGTCCATAGAGTCATCGTGGACTCTTGGTAATACTGAAACGAATAAAAATATTTCTCATTTCATTTTTAAATTTTATATCGAACATTTATGTAAAAATTAAAAACCTTTGAAACGCTTTATTTTTCAAAAATTATGCAGAATTAAATAATATTCACTGTTAAATTACTCTATTAGAGTGTTCGTTATCTGTTCTCATTATTACAGTGCGGCTGCCCTCGGATTATCAGCTGACGATTTGATTTTAATTGAAGAATTTACTGAACGCCTTAAACAGTCAAGAAGTGAAACCGCTGCACAAACTAAAATATCAGAGCCACTGCGAATTGCTTTACAAGAAGCTGCCATGACCGATGAAGTAAGCTTAGCGCCTTTTGTCTGCTTTGCGCGGGGGTCCCGTGGCTAGAGAGCGGACAGGTGTGTTCAGCCCTTCAAACAACTTTTGACCCCAATAAAACGTTTCAAACTCGTGTGAACATTTTATAGTTCACTAGCAAGGTAAGCTGGCTACGGGCTGTTTCAACGTCATTTATGTGACATGAAAACTTAAGTTGAAAACAAGTAAAGCTCTTTGCATAATTAACGCTCAGGATTTTCGACAAAAATGGGTACAGTACGACGAAACTATATACAATGAAATCACAATTTTTGCTTCATATCATGAGGACCCTCAGAAGCCTGAGCCCCTCAAACAATGGTATGGGGAAAGGGTACGACACCTCTGCAGCAAGTTCAAATTGAAGGTTTTGTTACATTTCCATAATAGTTTTGAGGACAGATATCGTTTTCATTTTGAACCTATTATCTAGAAAAGGACAATTTGGATATTGATACTAATAAGCATGAATTTCAATAAAATAAACTTCTAAACTATTCAAGGACTACTGAAAGTAATTATTTTAATGTTACAAGAAAATACTAACTTACATGAACTTTATTCATAGAAAATCGCGTAATTACCAGAAGTATGTTTCTTACTTCCTTAATCTGAGCGTAATGTAGAATGTTAGATTAAGCTAGGTTGGTGCAATGTTTATGAAAACGAGGAAATAAATGTATTTGAATTTGTAAAGAATGCAGCAAGCTGTGAACTACACAGTAAATTCCAACGAGTTGATTAATCAATTCAGCTAGCGAGTTGGTTATTTCTGAATTAATATCAGTAAACATTAACTCACTCTGATTTGAGTTCACTCTGGGTGAGTTGATTAATTAGCTCAAAATGAATTGAATCAACTTAAAATTATGAGTTCTGACAGTCCTAACTCAGACTGAGTGATTCGACCAATTCTGACTGAAAATCAACTCACTGAAATTTACAGTGTACATTCTGCCAATGTGATAAAATTTGAATAGTGAATGAAATCAAAAAGTATACACTTCTCCTTAATAGAAAATTTTGCGGTGTATGATTGCAAAAGTACCATTATGCATCTTTAAAATGTATGTTGCATTGCATTGTCAAAATTATTGTTTTAGCGTCACAGTCTTGACCCCAGTGGTGAAATATCGTCAAAAAATTTCAAGCTTCTGGAATTCAAGTTAGAAGAATCTGAAGACCGTGTGAAGGAATTGCTGGCTGTGATCAAAGATATTGAAGAACGAATTAAATCAGGTATATAACTTTGCTGTGTATGTTACCCTGAAAGATTAATAATTGTCATAAATGCTGTGGCATACATTTTTGCATGAAATTTTAATTTAGTAACAAATCAAGCTCGTATCCAGTACTTTTTGCTAGGAGGGGCTAAGTTTTTAGGAGAGGCGTACAAGGTTATCACATGACTTACACGTAAAGGCTGAAACTTTTTAGGAAGTGCCAAAACTTCGCAAGGGGAATTCACCCCCTGGTCCTCCTTTTGGCTACCGGCCCGTATCAAACAGAGTAAAATTTGTATGTACATGAGGTGTTTAATAAAACAAATGATAAGAAAGCTTTGTCTTACAGTTGTTGCGACGAAATAATTTAAGACGTGAACATTTGATAAATATCATATATCGAACATGAGGTGCAATTCTTACAATATTACACTGTAAATTCCAATGAGTTGATTAATCAATTCAACTAGCGAGTTGGTAATTTCTGAGTTAATAACAGTAAACTTTAACTCACTCTGAGTTGAGTTGATTATCACTCTGAGTTGAGTTGACTCTGGGTGAATTGATTAATTAACTCAGAATGAATTGAATCAACTCAAAATTCTGAGTTCTGATAGTCCTAACTCAGTCTGAGTTATTCAACTCATTCTGAGTTAAAATTAACTCACTGAAATTTACAGTGTATTTAACTTTAAGAGTGAAATTCAGGGTGTAAAACGGATAGTATAGATAACGGAAACAAAAACGGAAAGCGGTCAAAATAACAGAAATGGAAACGGAAAACGGATATTGAAATGTGAAAGTTTCTACGATGTTTTATTGTGATGTCAACACAATAGAGGAATTCAAATATTAACCGGGCTTTTAAAAATTTTAAAGAAAAAATAGTGGATGCACTGAAATCTTAAAGATTTTGGATGAATTTCGTAAGTTTTTTTTAATCGAACAATTGCAGTATATTGCGAGTTGTATTTGTGATTTTGAACTAACTTTGACCACAAAAATAACAGAATTTCCAGGGTTAACGGAAGCGGGCATCGATTTTTACTGGAAACGAAAACATGTTAGATATGCAGTGAATTACAAATTCCAAATGCGCGTGGAACAATCACCTTTAATGAATAGCAGGGTTGAATTGACCACATATCGCGCCCTGCAATTGTCGAGTAGGACGATCAGAATCTGGGCGACTGAAACTAAAAAATTCCGGTTTTAGAATACGTTATAGCTATGGTGTGTCAGTAATACGTAGGGTATATCAAAATACCAGGACGGATCTTTAGTGCAAGTCCAGCGCTGATCGATGGATGATATACTTTTCTTTCAGGAGAGCATGGTGACATCAGAATTGCATCACTCGACGCATTGGTATCACGGTTGCAAGAATTGGTTTCAACCGCCGGAGATAAATATGATCGTTTGCGTAAACTGACCACACAGGCGACTTCAGACTATGCAGCTAACGGTGAATCTGCTGTCCTGAAAGGACGAACTGAAGAATTGCGTCTTGAGTTACACGCAACTCAGAACTCGCTACAAGAAAAATTGATTGAGAACGACATATTGAAGCGAAAGGTAATTAATGTTGGTCAATTAACGCATAGATTTGTATAACTTTTTCTACGATATTTTTTAACTGTTCAGCTTTTTGAAAGCTGAAAAATCTATTTATTGTTTATATATGCTTTAATATTTTAAGATATTACGCAGTTTACGGAAAACAATAGAGATTTTGTTCAAAAATTATCTCGTAAAATCATATTTACTTCACTACTGAACACATTTCAATCTTACAAATTGTTTACAGAACGAGTGCGCTGAGTTCTTAATCACTTTATAAGCTTAAGCGTACTAAAAATTCAATGGTCTATAACTTTTCAACCAATAGGCTTGCAGGCCTAGAATTGGCACCGTTGAACTCAACATGTCATTTTCTATAGGAGTGACCACGTATTATTAAATTCCTTGGGAATCAAGATTCCGTACCTCCACCAAATTTAAGTTTAGTAGAGTTTGAGTTTTAGGTCGAAGCATTACAGCCAGACAGTGACGTCACTGGAACAAAACTAGCAGATAGAGAATATCGTCCGTTTGAACTGCCAAAAGACGTATCGGCAACAAGCAGTTTGACAATACGGGCGCTTAACGAACAACTTTTGCACACAATGCAGGTTGGACTTGTTCTGTTCGGGTTGATTTTGATATGTCACTTAGAGTGCTAGTAAAGTTACTAATCCATTAATATTCTTACTAACTTTACTTGAATAACTGATTTATATTTTCTAAATCTATGTTACTAAAAGCAAGAGTGATTGATGCATATACTTCAACAAGAGTATGCAACTGGCTATATTCTGTGTATAACAAAATGTACTCGGCACGTGTTGCGTTTTTAGCCTACCTCTTTTTTATTCAAAGGGGGTACAACCTATGCGACCATGACACTTTAGGTAGCCGGTAACAAATTGCTCCGCTTATAATTTAATTTAGGGCTATTGCATGTGACAGCGACTCCCATCTAAACAAAGGGAGGTTGGCCAAATTGCAACGCCCGGTGGGGTCTTCTGTAGCATGCGGAACCCAAAGAGTTGCGCACTCTTGTATCATGCACTCTTGATAAAAGAAATTGAACTAAAAAATCCAAGCAATTTTGTCTTAACATCCACAGTGCACTGTATGTGCGTTTTAGGAGTTATTCGATAAAACCGAACAGTTAAAAACGGTTGAAGATGCGTTGCAGTCGTACGTGACAAAGTTAACTTCAGTTAAACATCAACAAGGTTTGTTGTACAAGGACTATATTGACGCAAAACAAGTATTCGATGCGCAACTCCGCGACAAAAACAAAGAAATTGAAACCTTCAAACAAGAAAACGCTTCAGCTGCGATAAGGAACGAGGAATTTACGGTGAGATGTGAAAAAATGAACGAAACTTATGACTTTATGAACTACGCGGTTTTAACACTTTCCAGTTTCTGCTAATAGTAATTCATTTTTTATATTAAGAAGCCAAACATATTTTCTGGTTGTATTTCAACCACATTGCACAAATTACACAATTCATCACACTGCGGCCTGATGCGTTTGCGATAAAGCGATACGTATTTTAGCCAATAAAATTTTAGTACAATATCCAACGATAAAACTTGAGCAGTTTTAAACACAAAAAGAAATTTAAAAGCTTTTTTGACAGACAGCAATAAAATACCAACTTTGGCCAATGTATAGAACAGTGGAGGACCAGTAGTATACTCATATTCCTAAGCCTAAGCTTAAGCTTAAGCAAAAAAATAGTCAAAAGCTTTATGCGTACTCTATTGCAGTTTCACAAAAAATGTTCCACCACTGATCTTTACAAGAGCCCCAGCTTAGTGGCGTTGCGAAATACCTTACAGTAATGTAACACCCTAAATATTGTCAAACAAGTGTTTTGAGAACTGACAACGACATAAATTGCGAAGACCGATCAAATATTACTAGATCATTATTTCGTTATTTAGATATAAGGTTTTTGTAATAGTGCGATTGGTTTAGAATCAATTCCGAGTTAGGCCCGTATTCTCAAATGTTTACGGCACCTCATAAATTGAGTAACTTTTGAATTAGACAACCACAAGTTTCAAAATTTGAAACCTTTGCTGATAAACACATTCTGTTAAGAAATTACTCGATACACTGACTAAAGACGATGTTAATGTACGAAAGCGCTTGTCTGAGCTCACACGACAATCGACGTTTCTTAGAATTAACGAAGATATTTTGGTGCGGAAATACAACACAGTTTTGTCTGAAGCTACAAAGTTACGTCAGGTAAGCGACTTGGATTTAATTTTTTAAATATATATAGCGGCAGCTGTAAGAAAAATTCGTTGTGGTAAGAAACTCAGTAAAGCCAAGGTTACCTGCCTATAAGCATAAGCGTAAGCCTAACATAAGCGTAATCCTAAACCTAAGTCTTCCATTTTCTAAGTCCCAAAGGTTCCCTGTTTCCCACTGGACAGTCCTTTATAATTAATATGGACTGTGGTGATCATAAGAAATATAATTTCATAAGATTAAATAACTCTGCATACTGCATGGTACACCTGGTATATACTCGGTAGTGCTTGAAGTACGATGCCGCAAACATATAAATGGCACCTTCTGCGTAAACTGCTTCGAAGAATATCATTCTACAACAGGTCACATATTGTGTGAAGCGAACTATGCTAACTTGAATAGCTTAAAGCGAAACTAAACCATTAGGTGCATGAGAAAATTACTTCGCTTGTCAGATCCGCGAAAAATCAGCTATCATCCAGTAGCAATGTGTAAGTTATACGTTTGGAAATTTAATTTGATTTTAAAATAAATTATAAGAACGTTTTTGGTTCTCGAACGGTACTTGTCTACTTCCCTCCATACAAAAAGTCCGTAGCCAAAGCGTAACCCTAAGCGGCAGCCTAAGCATAGACTTGTGTGACTTTCGCATGCTGTGAAATGAACACTTGTGCTGGAGGGGTTGAGTCGAGAAACAAATGCGCATTTGTTCATGGGCAACGAGTTTTCTAACATTTCTATTCGGCGTAGTTTATTTCCAGAATAACGCGGATTTGGAAAACGAAAAAATAGCTATTGAAATGTCAATTGCTGCAAAATTTAGCGAGCTAACAAAACAAAAGGTAAGCTTATGTGCTTAAGTTTTTATTATCTGCCATCAAGCAATTGTATTAAGTGCTTTTTGTCCCCGTACAGTGGCAAATGAGTATGAAAATTGTACAACTTCCGCAATATCATGCGTACACCAGGTAACATTTTGAGAGGGCAGTGTGATGGACACTGAAGATTTGCCGTGTTCAGTATCCCTGATACTGATGCTTTTAATCTCAGTGTCCATTACGGTGAAGCCAAAAAACTTCAGTGTCCGCTATACTGAAGCTTTTTGGCTTCAGTGTGCTGGTTTGAAGGGAAGGTTCTTGATGACGTCTTGTGCACAAAAATTATTTTCCATATATTCACTGTGCTTATAAATTAATAAACACACGAATACAATTGCATTGCTTTTATAACGGCTAACAGTATTTTTTGTTTGCAGACGATGATGAACTACCAAATATCTTCTCTACAACGTCAGTTGGCAAATTCCGTTTCATATACGGATCATTGTGAAGTCTCAAAGAAATTGGAAAAGCTGACTAAAAAGTATCGCGATTTAATGGAACAGCAAACAAAAATAAATACACGAAATGAATCGCAAAAAACGCAAGAGGTCAGAGGTTATTTTGTTGAAAATGTGTATTTAAGGTATCTTCATACTGTAGTAACCCCAATAAGAGGGGAAGGGGACTGATATTTATTTGGCCTCTCCAGAGGGTACACACCTTGTTATTCGTTTACGGACTGTTATTTATTTTTCACCCACGCTCCGCCACCCTTCGTTACTGACATATATCCGATACTGCAACAATCCATTCTACAATTAGGAATAACTGACCTTCGTGGACTCTAATTAGGATTTAAGGACTCTATCCGTTTACGGCCTTTTATTAGGGATGCGGACTCCTATTGATTGGAAATCAAAATGGGGACCCCTCTTATTACCCCACACCCTCTTATTCGGGTCACGACTGTAGGCGTTTATTGTTTGCTAATTCAGATGTTTTGTTTTTGATCTAGAATATTGTTGTCTGAACCAATAGTCAGAAGATGTGAGATTAAATTGACTTATTTTAGAATCGAATTTCACAACTTGAATGCGAAAATACGTCATTGAAAAAAGAACTTGAAATTGAAAAAGAAAAACGAACCAGATATGAGTACATGGCTAACGAAGCCGTTACTTCCGCAGGTACAAGGAAAACGTTTAACAATCAAAACATAGAAAGGAAAATTGGAGGATAAAATAGTAAAGTCCCTACCTTACAAATCACTGGCAGTGTATTTGTTCTTTAGTTTGTTTCGCTCGCTTGGTTTCTTCCACCAGTGTGCTAGCTGGGAATAATCTAGACATTCAGCATCAAACGTATGAGGTTCAAGTTGATAGTATTACTCACAGAAACGCTTACCTTACAAATAACCAGAACGCGGCGGTCTGTTTTCTGTGCACTGATACTTGAATATGTGCTTCCGTTGCTTTTATATTGAATATATTAAAATTACAGACACAGAAACAAACGTGAAATCGCGCGTTGAGGACACGGAAAACACTCTATCAAAGCGCATGGCGGTGTTAGAAATGAAAGAATTAAACGAACGGCAAAAAGCGTTGCATGCACAAACGTTGTATGAAGAGCAACGAAAACAATTGCAAAAAGTTGAAGATCGCAACATTGAACTCGAGGATAAATACGAGAGTGTACGTTGTTTTAGATTTGGTTGAAGCAAATCATTGAACAAGGCAGTAGCGTCGCTATCTCAGGGTTCGAAATTGAGTGGGTTTTGAAATTTTGTACCTGTCACTTCAATCTTTTCAACGATTTTTCTTGTTTTATTGTCTGAACAAATAAAGTTTTGCGTTTTTTGACAACAAAGCAAAACAGTAACACCGACACAACTAAACTTTCGCAGTATGAACAATCAGCGAAGTACATATTTAGAAAGTTCTGAAATGTGTACTTTTTGGCTTAAACCCTATTCACACGTGCAAGTTTACACGGTACTTGCAGCTGCATGCATTTGCAAGAAACCATTTTCATTCTGAATCTTGACATGAAACTGTATGAATAATTTGAAAACGAACGCAATAAATATCAAGCATAGAGTATAAATTATCTGTTCAGCCAATGATGATGCAGTAATTTGACTTGTAATGGTTTTTATATGTTAATGAATTCCTGACGCATATTTATCATGCCATAACTTGCACCTGCAAAGATTTTCGAATTAATAGTTTATCCTATAATTGCTTTAAAAATTTTAAGAATAGAATTTTAAACTCTATTTCAGCGTTTTTGCCTTTTGAATGCGTCTGTTTTGCTGGGCAGTAACTACCAGATTTTGTACAACAAGCTAAGTGTGTCGTGATTTGCTCAAGCACCTGATGTATCGATGCTTGCTCACAAATACATCTAATGCTACAATATGACAGCTGAGCTAGTGCTATCGATATAAGATACATAATTTAGTCAGGACATATGTCAGCGGTGGGCTCTTGTACGCATGCCCCACATTTAACGTTAAAGCTTAGGATTAGTCTCAAACTAAGGTTTGGTAGAGTATATAAGCTGAGAGGTTTACGCTTGGGGTAAGGTTTTTCGAAGCCTAAGTGTATAAGCAAAACCTATCGAGTCGGAGCCTGAAACTGTGGGAAGAAGTATACAAGAGCCTATCTCTGTCATTCATCGCGACATAGTCTTTGTCTATTATATTGAACTTACTGTAGTGCACCGAATAGGGGATAGTTATAAAAGTCCGGGGTTCCTATTTTGAGCCTGAATCAATAGGTGTCTATTTCGCTAAGAGTCCACCAAATTAATAACGTCCAAAATTACCAGTTAGTTTATAAACGTCAATTGCTTTAGTTAGAATGCATGAACGCTTCCTGGACCAAATTAAGATCATCACAGAATAATCACTCCCTCTCTTATCCGGGTTACTACAGCTTTACGCAGTTTTAGTTTTGTTTATTGCTGAGGTATTAATTGTCAAAGCAAACGGTATGTCTATTTGCATTTACAGTTGACAAAGTCGTATCTCGAACTCCAACATAAAGAAGAAGAACTTAGAGATGAACTTGAGTGTAAGAAAATTAACTGCGGGGAAATGATAACTGTTGTAAAGTAGCATCCGGCACCAAATATAACTTTGTGGTAAAGTATTCCATAACCCGTTGCAGTTTTACCTTTGTTTAGCTTGTTTAGCACGTTAAGTTCAATGATGTTATGTTAGTTTTCGCTATAATTGTCGCAATTCTGATACCGGTTTAATCGCTGTCAGGTTTATAAAATCATTTTCGAAAGAATAACCTATGCAGATGTACAAGAGGTAAAAGTAAAGATGGACCGTTAACGGTAAGGTTTGCGCTATACTTTACTTTGCGGTGCCGGACGCCGCAGAACTCCGCCGCACACCGCTATGTGCCACCACATGCCGCTATGGGTTGCTAACAGAAATATAGGAAAAATCTATTAGTTGGAATTTTTAATAAGAAATTTTACTGTGGTGCAGCGGCCCGAGGCGGCGTGCTGCGCTGCGATGCGAATCGAGTATAGCACAGCCGTTAAAGTTACTGAAAATTCGTAACTAATATTTCCGCGTAATTTATACAAGCGTCGTATGTGACTAATAAATTCTGCTAGCGTTGTGTGCTGAAAATTTAGTTTTACATCGAATGTTTTATATTTTTAGCATCTGTTACTAAAAACACATATGAAGAATTGGTTCAGAAGTTGTACGGTCTGGAAGAAGAATTAACGAAAAAAGACAGCGAAGTGGAAAATTTAAAAGTAAGTAATGCCCAACGTTAAGTCATTTGTTTTCTGAAGTTAGGCCATTTTAATAAAGTTCTTGAAACGTTTTGAATTTCAAAATTAAAGTCTGTTTATTAAAACAACTTTAATCAATTGCGACTCGATGCCTTTGATGTGTTGCCTAAATGTGTTAAAATCATGTTTCCTACCTCAGTTTCTTACTGTTATGGCTAGACTTTGTTAATATTTGGCAGGTTGGTTTAAAAATAAATGTGTCTTACTGATTTGAATAAAGATGTCTAATAACTTATGCTGTATTCAAGTATCGAACATTATATCTCAAAATTTTTCAACATGTAGGTAAATGCTGCTAATTTGTATGTTTATTGTCAGTCTAGGTAGGAACCGGGACTTCAGACGTTTTTAAGCAGCTGGAAAAGCGGGTTACGGGTGCTTTCGAACTAGTGACCTTCTGCGTGTCAGGCAGGCGCTGTTACCACTGCGCCACGTAGCCCGCCTTTCCAACTGCATTTTTCGTCGACTATATGTGTCGACCGTACAACACAATATGTATTGAATTTTTTGCATATGCACAAGGACAAGCATGTCTCACATGCTTACATTTATGTTGAATTTTAAATGGGTGCATTGAAAATCATGTGTGTCCAGTTTCATTTGATGTGGACGTCGCTCATCTCTTTTAAACTTTGCCCAACGAAAACATTTATTTAATAAATTTGTGTTGTTTCGAATGTTATAGTATACATCTGACGTTGCTCAGATGCAAATTTTGGGTTTGGCCAAACGTGAAAAGAAACAAGAAATCGAGTTGGAAGATCTTCGATGCACCATTCGTGATTTGTCTTCGACTACTGATCGTAATGAAATCATCGGTACGAACAGTTGTGCCTTCAGAAACTTCTGTTGGGGAAGACTGTGACATGTATAATAATAACAACAAAATCTCGAGAGCGCAGCAAACTAGAAGCTAAGCACCAATTTCAGTATGAAGTTGTAACAAAAGATGTTGGTTTTAACGCCTTTCGGGGGTGGACGCCGTCCAACGCCTTAGTGGCCCTCTTGGTTCTGGCAGTGGTACCAATACAAATACTTGACAGCGCTTAGCTTCTCTGTCAACCACTTTACATGTGCGCTTGTATACTCAATGTGCAAGTCAACGTTTTTTAAACAATTTTATAACTTTTCACTCTTTGTTACGTTTTGAATGCAGTGCAATAAATATTGCAATTTACTGCACTGCAATGGCTGGTTAAAACTCGAAGCTAAGGTACTATCTTAGTTGTTCTTTGACTATTTGAATTGCAGTTTATAAAATAACGATTTTAAACAGATAGATTAATCTATTGTTACCATTTGGTCAAAAATAAAACATTTAAACTTTCAAGTTATGACTATTCATCATCAAAGTACCTTTGGATGTGTAGGTATATTCACATATTCGCTTTATTCTAGTTCTTTTGCAACGTGCGGAATGATTGCAGCTTTTACTTAATCTTTTTCTGTCTTTACCTGTAATCCTGAATTATTTTGGTCAGCTTGCAATTTGTTAGCTGTTTGACGAATCTTTTGCAAAATATAATGTGCTTTTATAGGCCGACTTCACAGAGAGCTGGTTACGTTAAAATTAGCCCAAACCGATGCTGACGAAGATAAACGTCGCTCTGTTTTAGAAACGACATCTTTAACAGCAAAATTGCAATCGTTGCAGTTTAATTTTGATCGAAACGTACGAGAACATCAACGAAGTTCGATGGAAAATAATCTCAAAATTGCACATTTAAAAAAGCATGTAAATGTAAGAAATATGATAATATACAAAAAATAATAGTGTAAAGCCACATTCACACGTGCAAGTTCTTGCAGCAAAATCTTGCACGTGCAACTTGCATGTGTAAGTTTGGTAACAAAGGAGTTTTGAAGTTCTTACAGCTGCAAATTATACACATGGAATTCATGCTATTGAACTTAATTCGCACATGTGAACGCAATTGCAAGTCGTATGAATTTCTTGCACCTGCAGTTTGATTGGTCAATCAGAATGTTCCTTTGAAAATACTTGCTGCAGCAAATATTTCTTGCTAGTTGCAGCTGCGAGTTCTAGCCGCAAAAGCTTACACGTGTGAATGGGGCTTTGCAAATACCAATATTTGCCGAAAGCCACTTGAAAAGCAACTGCCTTCAGTTCTTTTCTCTTATATTTACCGAGCCTATATTTAATTTTGTTCTGTTGGTGAAAAGAAAGTTTCAAGCGTGAGATCTTAATTTCTTTCTTATGCGAATTTTGTAATTAAACAGCAATCTTAAACATTTTTGATTGCTATATCGTACGATTTTTGCGTTTTTGACATATTGTGTTTTATACCGAAAATTAAATATTTTAAGGCCTTGAAGCAACGATACGCAGGAGCTGTGCCAGTTGAAGAACAGGAAAAATTTTACAAACAAATGCGAAATATGGCTGAACAAAACGAACAGATTAAAGAAAAACTCGCCATGGTCAATTTTAAATATATTGTTGGCATTATTATTAAAAAGCTTTTTAGGTCAAATTTATTATAGGGGACTGCCAGCTGGGAGACAGGGAGTTTGGGGGAACTTGGAGGCATGGGGTTTAGGCTTATGCGGGGTTCACGTTATAACCGGGGCAGCTTGGGACACGTTTTGTCCCTATTAGACTATTGGGTCACATTTTGTCGGCTTGTTGACCCCATATTGTATTCAAAATTTCGTATTTCTCTGCTAATATCATGTGCAGGTCACCTTTTGTCCTTCAATATCATATGATATTCGAGGTATTGTCTGCGAATATCATATGATATATTTTCAAATGTCTGCATAGTTGAGGTAACATACCCAAAGTGTCCTGTTGAATATCATATGATCCTAGAATTTGAAATTGGAATTTTTGAATTATGAAGCTGTGGTTTTAAGCGAATTTGTGTCGGAAACGATTTGCAGGCATGGTTCATCTGAGCGTTTCATACTAAAGTTGAAAAATGACAGAACGCTGGTATAACATTTGCGTTCCTGTCTGACGCGTAGTCGTTTTAAATTTTACGAAGCGTATATAAACTACCTACATTCGAAAATTGTAAGCAATTTAAAAATAGAACTCTGCATAATGGTTCGTTTTAGTGATGTTGAGCGGACCGGTCCGACATTTACGAGCGGTCCCGTTCAGCGTATGTTGTGGTCCCATCCGAGCCCGGTGCGAAGACGGACCGGTCCGCTCCGATTCAGAGTTTGAAAAATCAATTTCTCCGTTTTCCTCTCCGCACTACAGGATCGAGAGAAATACTCGATATTCATAATTTTATTACAGTCCCACTGACAATTTAGGCTTTTCATTCCGCATAGTACCGTCCTTAACTTTTTACACAGTTATTTCTTTAATTTTAACTCAAAACATTTGCGTACAAAAAATTTCAAAACCAAATAAATAGGTTTAGGATTTTAAAAACTTTGTTATCTTTTGAAATACAAGGTGAAATTAACTGTTGCTTTGTTTTACATGCAGCTTGTATATAAACAAAATACTCGACTAAAATTGAGTAAAATGTATATCTTTAGTTGAAATTTGAACTGGCGATATCAAAGCTCGATACGAACATAAGGTAGTTGAGCAATAAAGCAATTCATTAGATTGTTTCAGGCGGTTCGCACTCTTAGCGATCCGGTCTGGCAGACTGGCAGTCCCCGGTTTGGTCCGTGTTCTGAAGTTGTACCGCGGTGTCGGTATATGTGCACGTAACTGTATGTAAAGCAAATGTTGCCATGCCTGTGCACATATACCGGTATAAGAAGTTCTTGCAATGACCGCGTGGTGTAGTGGTTGCATGCTTGGCTCGAATGCAAGAGGTCCGAGGTTCGATTCCCGGCGTGGTCATTAACTTTGGGCAGAACTTCAAACAAAGGTCGTGCAGACCGTATAGTACCAACACGCGGGTCGTTTCATTTTTGCAATCCGAACCTCAGCACTAGGTTATTCAATCGGTTAGTACAATGAGAGATTTGTATATCAACCGATTGTTATTACTTTGCACCCAAGTCTTTAGTTGGTACTAAAATTATGTCTGAGGCAAATTTTCAATATACGTATTTCAAAGTTTTTTCAGGCGTCTGAGCACGAATTTCAACTGCAGTTAGCGCTGAAAGAATCTGAATTGAAAAACGAAAGCGTTCGAGAACTTGAATCAGCAATCCGAGACGATGAAGTAGCTCGTGTAACCCGAGTACGCGAATGGCACAGCAAACTCGAAGAATTACGCCTGAAAGAATTGCGACAAACACGAAATATTCAGAGGCTCGAAGAAAAAGTAGTTATATTTTGTTTATTTCGGCAAAATTGACTACAAAAACGTTATATTTTCTTACTAAAGGTGGCGTAATAATTTTGATAACCTTCGGCGCCGTTTGTCGGCGCAAGTATAGCGCCACCCTAAGCGAACAGTAAAACCACAATGGTTACCGAATTTTAAGTGAAAACCTAAGAGAAAATTTAGCTTTTACGCAAACACTTAGATTTTTTTAGACATTATTAAATTTCCGCAGTTGCGAAACGCTAACATTAAAGAGCTAAAATTTTTGTAATGTAATTATAAAAATACTACGGCACAAAACTATTTGAATTTTCGGTGATTGCAGAAGTACTACAACTTCTGACAGCAATGTTTACAATTTGAACTTTAATATATGGCTGTGTGATAATTGGCAATGAGTATGTATAGTTGTTTTGGACGGTCGCACAATATATTCGTTTGTGATTTGGGTTTGAAATGATTTTAGTTCAACTGAGTTTAAGGTTTGGTTTCAATCGGAGACTTAGCTGTTCAACCTTGGATGCAATCACTTTTAAAATAATACCAAACTAACCTAATACATAAAATATAATGTGAAGGTCTCCACGTTTTATATATCATTTGTGTAATGTTTCAGATATTATCCCAAGAAAAGTTGATCTCCAGTTTAGAAGCAATTGTTAGCAGCCTCGAAGAAGATAATGTTCATTTAAAACAGGTAAATTTCACGTATTTCTCACCATGTATAGTTACAATTTTTTTCACTTTTTCTCACTTGTTTTTACCGAAACCTCCAATAGTTTGATATTCAGTAAGTAACTATTTTCAGTCATTTTCCAGGAAATCGAAGACCAAAATCTGTCATGGGAAACAAAAGAAGCGGAATTTGAAAACAGAATTGGATTCTTTCAAATTCAAGATCAACGCCGTAACAGGGAGATTTCAAAGGTAGTTGTCATTACAACATATTCAATATATTCTATCTGAATTGTGGTTACCATAAAGTAATACATATATTAAATGTAAAAATCATTAGTAGCAGGCCCGTGGCCGGCTCACCATGCTAGGGGGGGGCTAAAATTTTTTAGATAGGGCATTCAAGGGTTTTTTGTGACTTCCAAGCAAGGTTAAAAATTTTCTAGACAGGCCAAAATTTTTCTAGGGTGGCTGAGCCTCTTCTGACCCCCAGTTAGTATTCAAAATCTAAACATAGTTAACTCTTGCTGTAAGTGAATTTAATTAGATACAGTCAGCTATTTGAGGGTCGCGCTATGTTTTTCCTTATTTTAACGTGTTCCGGCGCCGAGCGCTATCGTACGGGTTTTGATCCGTTTTCAATCGAAAATTGAGGAATAGCTAGTTTGAAAATAGCAAGAAGACTCCAGTATATAAAGGACAGACAACAGTTATAGGTTAGTTTCGCTATGGCAAAACAGATAAAAGTTGCATCGCCTGCTTGTGCTACATTCTTAAAGAAATAATAATTGTGATACATCACCCAGTTTAATAACCATTTTCAGTTTGGTGGACCAACAGCTGCACCAGATCCTCGATTGCCAGTTACAACTCAACTTGATGAAGCGCTAACACAGATGAAAAGGCACGCTGAAACCATTGCGACGCTGAAACAAAATTTGGACGCATCTGAACAAGTAAATCTGAGATCCGTAGATTTCATTTTGTTTTGCTGTTTATTTAAGAAAACTTTAACAATTTCCAACTGGTCATTGCCTGTCACAATCAATGTGCAGCTAAATAATTTTGCGTAAGCCTTGGTGCGTCCGTCCTTAGGTGCCTCTGAATCTATCTTTGTTAAAAGTAACATCACTATAGACAAGAGCAAACAAGCTGATTCAGACTACCCCGTTTGAAATTTTAGTTGTTTTTTAGCGGTTACCAGTTATTTGTAATCTTTTTAAATGTTTATGAGAGAAACAACTTAACATATGTGATTTTATTAATAACTTACTTAGTCGGGCCCGTAGCCAAGGGGGAGGCAGGGGGCTCAGCCCTCCCCCTGGAAAAATTTTGGCCCCCTCGAATATTTTCAATCTTGCTTGTAAGTCATAGAAAACCTTTAAATATTCCTCCGGAAAAAATTTTTACCCCCCCCCCCCCTAGCATGGCGTGCTATCTACGTGCCTGTACTTAGTTCGGCAACAGACGTAATTGTTTTGCTATTTACCAGGACCGTAAACACCTTGAAGCTCAATGTAAAACAGCACATGTTAATCTACGTAAACAAGAAGATTTAATTGCGCAGCTTAGAGGAGCGGTGCCTGCAACTTCAACTGCGTCTTTAGCGGATGCATGTTACGATTCTGGAGTCGGATCAAGTGGGTATTTTGCTAAATTTTGGTTGTAATAATAGGATGTTGTAAACTTCCCCCAATTTTAAGATGAATGCTTTAGGTAAAGTTTTTAAGAAAATCTAATTCTAAGCATAAGCCTTTAACAAAATCGCTGCAGAATTTACTGTTTGATGTGTTTACCGATCACAGATTTCCAACTTTTATCAACAAAGGATTATGTACAATTAAAAGAAGTGATGTTAAATTAATTTACGGCATATCTTTGCACAATTTTCACCTATACTGACCAACTTCCGTGACTGGTTATAAGTAATTTTTGCTACCCAAAAATACCTGATAGTTTCAATCAAACTGGCTAACAAATTCATATCTAAGCAAAATGAACTTTGAGTTAATAACATATTTTACTTTGAAACAAATTTCAGCGGAACATTCACAAACTGAAGAAAATGATATTTATGGATTGTCTGAGCACAAAATCAAATTACTTAGAAACGTTATGCAAACAAAGATCGATGCATTGCAGGTAACGAACGGATTTTATTGAAAATGTTGCAGGATAAATGCTACTGTAAACAATAGAATGATTTTGCGTAATAAAAAATGGTAAAAATAGATACCGCTTCCGTGGACGAACCGTGAAAATTTATCGCTGTGAAGCTGACGCAACACTGTTAATATTCTTGTGTTAAAGAATCTATAAAGGAAATTTTTTTGTTAACCGCGCTGGATGCACAACGCTAACTGTATTCAAATATGTCAAGGTTGGTAAAAAATGTTTGCAATATTCAGCAATTAAGCAAAGCTTTCTGAGTTAGTAAAATTAGCCAGTCATCTAGTTTGAATTTTAACTTGGAGCATTGTTGCGAAAAAATTACAATCCTACCGGCAAATCCTGGCGTTAAAAATTAAGTTTACCTTGACTCTGGCGGAGTCGAATTTGACTCAATTTGTGTAGTCCCGAAAAGCCTATTTCGGTGAGAGTCAATTTGAATCACCATTTTTTGCAGTGTAAGATATGTTATTTCTACAAGTAGACTTTAAACAAATAAAGACGAATCACCGGTATTTGTTAAAACATAAGCTATTAATTCATATCAGGCAAGAATTCTGCAAAAGGAGCGAGCCGCCAAGGAGTATCAAGGGTTAATAGCAAAGCTCAAAGAAGATATAGAAGCGCAACGTGTTGCCAACGAGTCTGAGGTGCTCAAATTGCGATCGTCGCTGCGTGAACAATCAGAAGATCGTATTGGAAGACTGCGTTATGAAGCTGAGGCTTTGGCGAAACGTGGATCTGAAGAAGTTACTGAAATGCAAAAATACGTGAGTCGATGTAGCGTGGGCTGTATTCCAGGGTGTATTAAGAAATAATATAGCGAATGGATATCTCGTCCAAAGACGCAGCAAACAAAATGCATCGGGTAAGTACGCTTCACGCGGATGAACGCGGGACGGGAAAGAAAATTTTGATGCAGGTATACCAACGGGTAAAGAATTTCAAAGGTTCGACACTTATGACAGTTGTACAGTTGTGACAGTAGGGACAGTTGGAACAGCGGGGACAGCGGTACAGCGGAGACTGCGGGGACAGTCGTGCAGCGGAGGCAACGGAGCGGTTGGATAGCCGGATAGTTGCAGCAGCGGGACCGTTGGAACAGTGAAGTCTGAGGGGTCAGTTGGGACAACAGACAATTAGAACAGCGGGGAAAGTTGGGACAGTGGGACAGTTGGGACACTTGGGACAGGGAGACAGCAGGGACAGTGGGACAATTTTCAACAGAAAATTAAGACCCATCACTGACTATATTCGGTGTGTCTTGAACTATTTGTAGCGCAATAAATACGGCGACCGTATGAACTTGTATACTTTTTGACATATTTTAAGTGTAATAAAATCAATTTTCATTCTGTAAACTTAACCAAGAAATGTTTGTTTTCAGCCATAAAACGGGTATTGATTTGATTAATTAAAAAACTTTTTTTGATGAATTAAAGCAGATTTTGTGTCCTCATCTAAGCGGTTTGTTCCTATGATTTTGTGTATAAACATATTACAACTGGGGACATTTTAAGCTAAAAGAAACGAGTGATTACAACATGATTTTGTGAAGCATACTTATGTTTTTATATTCCAGGTTATGCGAATTGCTGAACTAGAAGACACTGTAACTGATCAAGAGAATGCTTTATCCGAGCTGGCACAACAATTGAGAGAGGCACAAACAGTGCGTGCAAATGAAATGATGCAAGCACTGCAACATGAAAATGAACAACTTCGAGAAACAATTAATCGGTAAAATGATGATATTTAGATAGAATACAATGCCTATGCTCAAAAGCTAAACAGTTTATAAGTACCTCAGATCTAAGAAAAGCATCTGAGCAGCTTAAAACTCTTAACTGGAACGCACGTTATAGTTATGTCTACAGCTAGCAATTTTGCACGAAACCAAGATGCGACAGCAAGTAATAATTTGTACTCTCCTTAAGCAAGGTATTGGCTAATAAAAAATTTATTATTTTGGTTGTTTACTTCAGCCTTCATGGCAAGATCTCAGCGCTGGAAGCTCGGCTCAAAGAAGCTACTTCAAGAACCAGCGGTCACACCTCTCATTTAAAATCAGGAACCGCAAAGTCCACAGAATGGGACAAACATGGTTCAAAACCGGTTGTTGAGACTTCAACTTTGCCTCGTAACGATCGACCAGATATGGTAAGCTTTAGTAACTGCGGGTATTGTTCCACTGTAGTGATATATGACGTAGTTTTCAAACCTTAGGTTTTAACGAATACAACACTCGTCACCTGTAAATGTAGGAACCGGAAAAGTGGGAGATCCTTCCTATTTAAAAGTATGGAAATGGTCCCCTCCACTTTTTAGTCAGGATACGCTCATCCTATAATTGGGGGATCCTTCCTATTTGAAATTAGAAAAATGGTACCCTCCACGTTTGGGTCAGGATACGCTCATCCTATAATTGGGGGATCCTTCCTGTTTAAAACTAGAAAAATGGTCCCGTCCACTTTTGGGTCAGGATACGCTCATCCTATACTTGGGGGATCCTTCCTGTTTAAAACTAGAAAAATGGTCCCGTCCACTTTTGGGTCAGGATACGCTCATCCTATAATGGGGGGATCCTTCCTGTTTAAAACTAGAAAAATGGTCCCCTCCACTTATGGGTCAGGATACGCTAATCCTATTATAATGAAACTAATTATTGCGACATTTGATGTATTGTAACACTAAAATTATGTCTAGCTGTTTGTTTTCTTCGCTATCGACGTTTTCAAAGTTTATATTTCGAATTTTACTTGCGGCGCTTGTATAGATGTCACTGCACCCAGCGCCGCAAAATCCTAGTCGAACTTGGGATATGGATAGCTGAAATTACATTATGCGAGAATGTGTGACTTTCCGGCAGACACAGCTTTATTCATAAGGTTCTGAACTGACAAAGACAGTCCTTGAAATTTAGGTGTTCTGGAGGAACGCTACATGTGTGAACTCTGATCTGAGAACCGATCTTACTGGTATAAGTGCGCTGATTTTGCTAATTCGTTCGGAGTGAGCAGTGAGTTCTCTCACAGCTTGAAATGATTGGAAATAGTTTTTAAGAATTTGTATCAAACCTGTCTGCTGTTTCTTTATACATCTCGCTTGGGTCGATGCGATCCGGAAATCGAGCCATGTGTGCATTTTTGAGGTTAATGGCATGCGAAGACGCTTCGGCCTTAGGTGGTTATCTTTACTTCATTGCTTCAGTTAATTATCCTTGAACTAGGCAAAGCTATTCGTTTCCAAGCGTGACCATGAGTTGGTGTGATTTGCATCAGGAGAGATTGCACATTGCAAAGATTTTCGTGGTTCCCTTGTGTGCAGTGATTTTACGAACACACCTACCCCAGTTACAAGACATCCTACTAGGCAAACAACCTGGCAATTTTCCATCACAAATCAAAAGGAGCCGTGGGTTAGCGGCGCTTAAACCTTTAGACTTATAGCGCCGCTCGATCAAACAACATTGAAAATTGTTATATCTCCAGCTGGACGAACGCAAAGTTGAAATTTTGTATTGAAATTTAATACAAAATACATGCCGTTGGTTCGTGCTCGTTTTGGTGCGACTACTGCTACAGGGAAATTTCGTACAAACCTTCTTGTCCAGTATCAGACAAGTCGAACTCAAACATTTTCTATTCAGATTTTGTATTTTCTATTCAGATTTTGTGCTGTAACAGAGTAAACAAGTGTATCTTAAGGAATTTTGTTCCAATTATGCTGTTACTTTTGGTTGCAATTTCATGTGGTGTACGTATTTTCCGAAACAAAACTGCGAATTGCATTTTGGTATTGCAATTTATACAGAATTGCGCCAGGGTGCTCGCTCTGGTCCACACGCGGAGCATTTTTCAGCTGCACACGCGGTGGACGGTTTGACTCGATTTTGGGATATCCTGGATCAGCCACAAAATATGCATTTTCTACAAATCTTTTTCGTTCAATTTAAATTGTACACCTCACGCGTTCGATTGATAATATGTGCTATGAGGTAGCTTTGAATCTGTTGAAACTCCGTTTAAAATTAACCGCTGCACTCGCTATCATACACTCAGCCGTGAGTCAACCTCGGGTACCTTCATTTCATGTCTGACAGAGGTCACTTGTATGTGATATGTGTAGGTACTAACTGGCTATAGACTGGATCATGCAACATCATAATTTGACGTTAATACGCTCAATTTGTACACAGATCTGCACTTACTGTAGTGCCTGAAATATGAGCGGGACTGATATCTATTTCGTCTCTCCAGAGAGAACTCCTTGTTATTTGGTTACGGACTGTTATTTATTTTTAATCCCTACATGTTCGTTGGTCCAACACCCAATCTTTCTTTTACAGAACCGACTTGTTTCGAAACATTTTTGGTTGATTGGCATGTCCGTTAATTTTGTTTCGGGATTTAACAAAGTTTACATCGGTTGTCTGAGTGTGTGTTACTTATATGAGTAGTCTAGGCCATTCTTCTGAGCTATTTTATAAACCCGAATTAGGACTTATGGACTGTACTAATTAGTTGTACAGACTCGTATTGATTGGACTCAAAATGAGACCGCTCTTAGTAGCCTTCTCATATTAGAGTTAGTACAGTAGTAGTAACCTGTGAAAACTTGGTTTGGTGAACACTGTACTTGCGGCTTTTCGATCGCTTCGCTGGCGAAATTTCTTTATTATAATATCCTTGTTTTAATTAATATTTGCTCACAAATGCTGTTTTAATACCTATTCCCTCAGACGGGTCCGCTCGAAACTGATTTATTCAAAACTGAAAATTCGTCTGGTTTTCCGCTCTATGGACTATGGATCCAGCGGAAAAAGGAGGATGCATCCGTTCACCGGTGCTGCGGTCCTGCTACATACTGGCAATTTTGCGGCTTAAAATTTTCATCTGAAGCTCACAATATGTGTTATAGATAGGTCACCAATACGGTGAGGCTACACCACGAATTCGAATTTTTTGCCCCTTCGACGCAGTTAGTTAATCTTAAACTATTAATGTATTGGCCCATGTTACTCTGAGGGGCGTCCCATTTACCCGCGGAACAGCAATATACCCGGAATGAAATGTTCTTGCTGGATTGGTCGGGACAGCTTCAACCTGTTTGTTATGGGTCGGTCGGGGCAGCTTCGAGCCCGTATTTTTGCTTGGTCGGTCGGGACAGCTTAGAGCCCGTTTTTTTGCTGGGTCGGTCGGGACAGCTTCGAACTTATGTTTTTGCTGGGTCGGGTGGGGCAGCCGGACAAGCTTCGAGCCCGTATTTTTGCTGGGTCGGTCGGGACAACCGGAACAGCTTCGAACCTGTATTTTTGCTGGGTTGGTCTTGACAGCTAGGGCAGCTCCAAACCTATGTTTTTGCTGGTTCGGTTGGGACAGCCGGGGCAGCGTGGACCGGCCCATGTATATAACTCTGACACAAAAACATTTTCTTTTATTGCGTTTTATAGGGGATGTCGACCCCCAAACCCCCACACAAAGCAATTCATTGTTTGAGCAAAATTTTTTTACTTTGTCTTTGCAGCTTAGTGTGAGAACCGCTTAGTGCGGGGGGGGGGGGTTGGTGGCCGGCAGCCCACCATCCTGCTTAGGGTCCCTTAATGTTGCGGGGGCCCCACACCCATTAGGCAACTTATGTATACGTTGAAATAGTATTAAAAATGTTATTGTGTTTCAAATACATTTTCAAACAGCTAAGCCTTAAAAATCGCTATATCGGTGCAAACAGGAATGAAAGATCACTGTTATTTGTATTTTGTAAAATATACCTAAAAAGCGGACGACTAGTGGATCTCAAAAATTTCATTAACTCTACACTACTTACAGGTTGAGGTAGACTGTATAACGCAAGAGTGAACTGCAAGCTGTCCCGGTTGTCCCGATCAATCCAGCAAAAGCATAGGGTCAAAGTTGTCTTTTCTGTCCCGACCGAGCCAACGAAAACAAACGCTTGAAGCTGTCCCGGATGTCCCGACCGACCCAGCAAAGCATAAGCTCGAAGCTGTACCGACTGTCCCGCCCGAACCAGCAAAAACATAGGCTCGAAGCTGTCCCGGGTGTCCCGACCGACCCAGCAAACCATAGGCTCGAAGCTGTACCGGCTGTCCCACCCGACTCAGCAAACACATAGGCTCGAAGCTGTCCCGACCGATCCAACGAAAAAACACGCTCGAAGCTGTCCGGCTGTCCCGACCGACCCAACAAAAACACACGCTTGAAGCTGTCCCGGCTGTCCCGACCGACCCAACAAAAACGCACGCTTGAAGCTGTCCCGGTTGTCCGACCGACCCAGCATAAACATAGGCTCGAAGCTGTCTCGGCTGTCCCGACCGATCCAACGAAAACACACACACCCGAAACTGTCCCGGCTATCCCGCCCGACCCAGCACAAATATAGGCTCGAAGCTGTACCGGCTGTCCAACCCGACCCAGTAAAATCATAGGCTCGAAGCTGTCCCGGCTGTCTCACCCGACCCAGCAAAAACATAGGGTCGAAGCTGTCCCGGCTGTCCCGCCCGACCCAGCAAAAACATAAGCTCAAAGCTGTCCCGGCTGTCCCAACCGATCCAGCAAAAACATAGGCTCGAAGCTGTCCCGGCTGTCCCGCCCGACCCAGCAAAAACATAGGCTCGAAGCTGTCCCGGGTGTCCCGACCGACCCAACAAAACATAGGCTCGAAGCTGTACCGGCTGTCCCGCCCGACCCAGCAAATACATAGGCTCAAAGCTGTCCGGCTGTCCCGACCGCCCCAACAAAAACACACGCTTGAAGCTGTCCCGGCTCTCCCGACCGACCCAACAAAAACGCACGCTTGAAGCTGTCCCGGTTGTCCCGACCGACCCAGCATAAACATAGGCTCGAAGCTTTCTCGGCTGTCCCGACCGATCCAACTAAAACACACGCTCAAAGCTGTCCCGGCTGTCCCACCCGACCCAGCAAAAACATAGGGTCGAAGCTGTCCCGGCTATCCCGCCCGACCCAGCACAAATATAGGCTCGAAGCTGTCCCGGCTGTCCAACCCGACCCAGTAAAATCATAGGCTCGAAGCTGTCCCGGCTGTCTCACCCGACCCAGCAAAAACATAGGGTCGAAGCTGTCCCGGCTGTCCCGCCCGACCCAGCAAAAACATAAGCTCAAAGCTGTCCCGGCTGTCCCAACCGATCCAGCAAAAACATAGGCTCGAAGCTGTCCCGGCTGTCCCGACCGACCCAGCAAAACATAGGCTCGAAGCTGTACCGGCTGTCCCGCCCGACCCAGCAAATACATAGGCTCAAAGCTGTCCGGCTGTCCCGACCGCCCCAACAAAAACGCACGCTTGAAGCTGTCCCGGTTGTCCCGACCGACCCAGCATAAACATAGGCTCGAAGCTTTCTCGGCTGTCCCGACCGATCCAACTAAAACAGACGCTCAAAGCTGTCCCGGCTGTCCCACCCGACCCAGCAAAAATATAGGGTCGAAGCTGTCCCGGCTGTCCCGTCTGACCCAGCAAAAACATAACCTCAAAGCTGTCCCGGCTGTTCCAACCGACCCAGCATAAACATAGGCTCGAAGCTGTCCCGGCTGTCCCACCCGACCCAGCATAAACATAGGCTCGAAGCTGTCTCGGCTGTCCCGACCGATCCAACGAAAACACACACACCCGAAACTGTCCCGGCTATCCCACCCGACCCAGCACAAATATAGGCTCGAAGCTGTCCCGGCTGTCCAACCCGACCCAGCAAAATCATAGGCTCGAAGCTGTCCCGGCTGTCCCACCCGACCCAGCAAAACATAGGCTCGAAGCTGTCCCGGCTGTCCCGCACGACCCAGCAAAAACATAGGGCCGAAGCTGCCCCGGCTGTCCCACCCGACCCAGCAAAAACATAGGCCTGAAGCTGTCCCGGCTGTTCCACCCGACCCAGCAACAACATAGGCTCGAAGCTGTCCCGGCTGTCCCGCCCGACCCAGCAAAAACATAGGCCCGAAGCTGTTCAGGCTTCCCACCCGACCCAGCAAAAACATAGGCTCGAAGCTGTCCCTCCGTCCAAGCACAAATATATGGGCAGGAGTGGTGGAATGTTGCTGTCTCAAGGGTAAACGGGACTCCCCTCAGAGTAACATTGGCCAAAGTATTTGTAATAATGCGCCTTAAGACTAAAATTTTGAACACAAAAACTATCTTCAACCACCAGAAGATCGTGGGTCCGCCACTAAGCTATTTTATACCAAAACACTCTCTAAAAGCTTTAACTTGATTTAAGCTTAATCCACCAGTATTAAACTAACTTTCCAGATTAACTAAACTAACCAGTACCTTCACGCGTAAACTCATTTAAAATCTTACATAAGCTAAACTTAATTTAATTCTTAGATATACGGCTGCACTTGTTACTGAAACCAAAAATAAGTTTACTTAAACTCGTGTTAAACTTAAAAACACGTTAGTTTAAGTAAAACTTAAAATAATTTAGTTAGTCCGTCCAGCCATTTAAGTTTTACTTAAACTAATATTCAAGTTTAGTTAACCTATAATTTAAGCTTAAGTTTTTAGAGAGCTGTTGTTTTTGAGTCGGGCAGTAAAGTATGCAAGACTTAAAAAGAACTCTTAGCAGTTATAGGCCTATGGTTATTGACTTTGAGAACACCTACGGTGACTTTGGGGTGTCTTACTTACATTGACTTTTGTGGGCACCTCATATGGGCTTTAAGCGACCTTACACCCTACGCACAGTACCGTTGGTGAAATCGCAAAATGTTGTTTCAATCTGAGCGAAACTTGCATTCTTCCTAGTTACCTGTGCAACAAACAGTTGGGTCGCATAGGGCGGCTTCTCGAAAACTCTCACGAGAAACGTCAGCTTTTCGTCAGCGTCATTTCTGTGTTTGTAGCATTGTTTCAATTTTGAATAGTTTTCCTTACTTTACCTAATTTCTGTCAAAATCGGTTAAAATACGTCTGCATTTACGCAAAGCTCGCTTTATTTTTAGAAAGTCAGGCAAGCAAAAATTGCCGTTGTGTGTACAAGTTACAGCGAAAGATGCGTTTGTTGAAATGATGATATAAAGCCGTCCACTGGTAGGCAGTAACAAGGCCTGGGCAAGTGATTATGGCGCCTTGTATATATTCTTAGGTTATAAATTCTTATACACACAGTCTCAGCACATATTAAACACAAAAGAGACAAATTAATAATCATTTTGAAAAATTCTTTTTGATAAACGAATTAATCTGCAAACCACGAATTATTGCAATTAAATTGACTATGAAACAGTACGACCGTTCAACTGAGGTCAATTACATATAAAACGACATAGCCCCTTATGTATAAGAAACATTGTGATTTCTAAAATCCGGGTTATGTCTCAGTAAAAATTTTGGTAGGCGTAGGGGATTTATTCCACTCCCACTTATCCCTACCCTTGCACACGTTCCATGTTTTTACACAAAGTTGTAAAAGAAAATTGTTTTCCGTTAGTTTTGCTTTGTGAGGGGAGTATGCCCCAGTACCGGAGCAGACAGGGGAAATGGTTTCCTCCAAACTCCAGAATGAGCGCCCCCAGCGTAAAGGTGGATTCATAATATTTCGGTGTTTAATCTGAGGTTGTCCGAGCTCATGCTGCTCGTGTTTTGTAGCTGTGAAAACACCCTTACAAAAACTGTTTCACACATAGTTGCAAAATGGTGGATCTAGAAAGTGAGCCCATGTTTAAAATGAGTAAAATGAATCAGACTTAGCGCGCATGCATCACTGTGTTAATATTCGTGGCAAATTTGCGTTCGAAAATCAGAATTATAAACAACACACTAAACGCGATGACTTGCGTATTCACCGTTATCATGTGTATTTTTTGTTTGTTATTCAATTTCAAATGAAATCCCAGTGTTGCTAGGCGCATAGTTTTCTATACAGACTGTAACAGTCCACGTGATTCAAGCGCGGCTTCTATTTTGAGCACATTTCAAGCCACCAATTTTCGTTTAATCGCCAGCATAACTCAGCTAAAATTGCTATGATCGTTCGGCGTTTGTTTGGCTGACATTTATGTAAACTGTAACGGAATTAAATAGCCGAAAACAATAATACAACTGATCATTAGAACAAACGTCAACGTTGCAAATACAAAAAATACCGAATCGATGCTTGTGGTATCCTGAAGATCGGTGCCTAATTGCAAACTTTTTACGGTCCAGTCATTTGCTGGAGTTGTTGGAGTAACTTTAGACGATATTAATGTTCTTAGAGTTGAGTTAATTGCAGCATATATTAGCATAACAAAAACTGAAATGTATTCTTTTCGTTTAATGTTCGTTAAACGTGCACAGCAAAGTTAGGCATTTCGGGTGAAAAATGCCGTTGCCATGGTGTAAGCTAAAGCAATACATTAATATACAGCTTAGGCTTACTCGATTGCAATCCTGCGAAAAACGCACGCCCCTCAACGGAAGATGGCTCAAGCTACTCAACAGGAAAAATGAAGATGTACACAAAATAAATTCTTATATTCAATAAATATTATCTGAAATTTAAGACAATTAAGTCTTGATATAGACTCCAGACATATATGTCTTGCATTCATGACTTTTATTTCTTAAAATTTTGAGAAATATTCGTTAAAAAATTTTTCACACTTTAATGTCTTAAATTTAAGACTTTGTGTTACCATCGATTAAGAAAAATATTTCTGACATATAAGACAAATATGTCTGAAATTAAACGCAAAGATTTGCCATGGAAACCGGCTTCAAAATTGGAGGCTAAAGCGGAACCCAATACCCTAATTTTACAACCTAATACATCGAAGACGTGCACTTAGGTTGCGGGAGCCTGAGTTCAGCCCGAAATATCTTTGAAACTCGATTATTTAGACACAGTCGCAAGAATATAAACGGAGCCACTTTTTTACATACGTGAAAATTAGAAAAATAATTCTTAAATAAAAGACAACACTATTTCTTAAAAGAAAGAAATCAGGAATCTTGAAATTTTAAGACAATTTATTTTGTCTGTAGAGAGCTTGGTTGTCGCATGCTTTCGCTGAAAATCTCCGAGGTGTTAGGCAAAAAACTCGATAAAATATGCATACTGAAAATCCAGTGACAATTTTTACAGATCAGTTTCGTAGCAATTCAAACCCTGGAGGTTGATGGCTCTGGCTAGCCATAATGGTTATATGGAAAAATTGGTATGCTGGCTACAACATGTAGATAACTAATTCTTAAGGATTATATACTTGTAAAATGGCCATCACCAAAATAAAAAATGCCCAAACAGTGCTTAAAAGATATGTAACCTCACAAAAAACCATTTGATAATTTACCTGTTGTATAGCACACAGAGTGGAATAAACAAATTAGCCATCGCACGCAATTCAAACTTTATCAGAAAACAACTAAGTAGCTTGCGATATTATAGCGATGACGCACAGGGGCGGAGTACAATGGCGGATTGTGAAACCGCTGTCTTAGAGCCCCGCCTTCAAGAGGTCCTTGACGAGTTTCAACAAAATTTTTAATAGACAAATATGTTTCTGGTCTGTATTTCACTGTCTTCTAAACCCCAAATCTACTCGTTCTGAGGGCCCAGATAAATCATGACGCTCCCCTGAAGGCAAACACTGCGCCTTGACCAAAACGGATGTTATCGATTACCTTGTTGTTTGCGCTAGTTTTGCGGCTGGTATAGCGATAAACAATCTAAAGGAAATTATATTTAAAGCTTTGTCAAAGCCAGTACTCGCTTGTCAATTGGAAACATACAAGTCAACCATAGCAAACATTCGTGTTTAAATGCTATAAAGCACATACAATATGCAATACAAGCCATCCTAACGAAAATACAGGACGATTTATGACTTAAAATGCTTATATGAATTCAAAATTCCAAATCAAACCTTGACGTTTAGCTTGACGTTTCATAGAAATTCATGTAAAGATACGGAACTAATTTGTTGTTTACTTCATATATTATGAATGGTAAGTGCTTTACTGACAGTACAGCATATACTTAATACAATGCACCAACCGGAACTGGATGTCACCTTTAGAATTAAGCGGAAATCTGTCTAAGCTAAAATAAAATTCCGAGATTCAGCATACTAACACTAACGGGAGAGATAGAAAACTTGCAAGGCGGCCTATCCTGTAGCGCCAACATAAAAATCATTTATTTCAGGCTGTTGTTTTCTGTTTACAAACCGCAAATTCTTTGAATATCATTAGTATTAAGCAAAATATCTCGCTTCATGGGGTTATAGTTTAGTGTCATTAGCATGCAAGATGTGTACGTTTCAACAAACCATAGTTTTATTTGCAAATTTTGCAAAACCACAAAATGAGACACGCAGAAGTACAAAGATTTCCTTGAAACGCGTGTCAATCTAGGTAAGAATCGTGACATCAGACCGTTTAACTAAGCAGCTGGAAAAGCGGGCCACCAGCTGCTTAGTTAAAAGGACTGAAGTCCCGGTTCCTACCTAGACTGACATGATGGCTACTCTGTGGACGCAATGGTAAATTACTGCGCTTTGAACACGGTATCCAGTCGAAAATAGGATGGACTGCCAAGGGACGACCTTGTTGAAAATAAGGGCATGTAAGCATGTGAGACATGCTTGTCCGTTATATGCACATGCAATATAGCGCCATGCACTACATGCATGTTACCTGGCAGCATACGGTCGACACATATATAGTCGACGAAAAATGCAGTTGGAGAGGCGGGCTGCATGGCGCAGTGGTAGAGTATTCGCTTAAGGATCTATAGGTTGAGAGTTCGATCCCTGCTCTTCACGCCCGCTTTTCTAGCTACTTAGTTGAAAGTTCTGAAATCCCGGTTCCTACCTAGGCTGACAAGCCAATCCAAAGGTTGCTGGTTCGAGACCAGTCGTGGTCGCCATGTAAACCCCCCAATATTAGCGGGCAGGGTTAAAAAACTAGAGGACCAGGCGAGTTCACCCCTTACTTGTCTTAGCATGCTGGTCCGATATCTTTTAAAATGGGGACAAAACGAAGGTTTTATCGGGAGGACAATCTGAGAAGTTTATTAATGTCGAATATGACTATGCTCAACGTTCTAAGTTGATCGTACTACAGCGAACGCTTGTGGCAATTAATTAAATGCGGTGAGAGCAGCAATATCCGTCGACAAGTCAGCGTAAAAAGCATAATTGCTCAATTCATGGCAGATTTGTTATTTTTAGAGCCATTTAAGTTGTTTAATGCTAAACAAAACCTGAAATTATCATAAAAGTTCTTCTGTTACTTTTCTTACCACAATAAAACATATTTTAGCCAATTTTCGCCTCTGCAGAACATTCTGTATCTGTAATAGCTACTGAACAACCATTTCATACTCCTACTGGTTCCGATTGGCTAATATTTATGATAGGACGAAACACTAAAGGTTTCGGGATTATGTTGTTTTAAACAAAACAAGTGAACTTGTAATTTTTGATTTTATGTTGAATTTCCATGATTAGAACTGGTAAACAAATGGCCAAAATTTTTGGTGCGAGGGCACTCAAAGGCTTACCTGATGAAACGAGAAGTGTTTGTTCTGCGTGCCACTTCTCTTCAAATAAATCTCTATGCCCTTTAGTTCATTCCCTCGTGATCTTTTGTCATTGCGCGCACATCTTTTCACGCATAATTGTTTTATCATTGGCATATCTGGTTTTTCAGCCAAAGCTACCAATTGACGTTACGGATGATGGCGAAACACCGGACGATTCTCAAAAAGAACGTCGTGAATCGGTTAAAACCGAATCCAAGCCATCAACTTTACGGCATTTTTCGCCGTTGCCTTCCGAATCTGCGTCTCGAGCGTCGAGCCGTACGTCACTTAAACAACGTGCAAACAGCAGCGAACATTTAAAATGTTCAGGAATGATGTCTGCTACGCACGATAGCGATGCAGATCGGTTGGTGCTCAAAACAGCAAACGACCGTCTCAAATATCAACTCAAGTCACGTGAAGCAGAAAATAAGGCAAGAAACTGGTTTGAAACCAACGGCGGAATCGGTGATATGGGGAATGTATCTCCAAACCGGTACCGCCGTGCTGAAAGTTTTGCGAGGTTTACAACATAAATTAAAAGTAAATTTTGCCCCTTCTAGACAATTGGTCAATTTTGTAATATCGAAAATTTTACTAAACCGCATCTTACAACTGCAAAATTTTTCCAAACACAAAAAGCATCATCCACATTGGAAAACACTGGACCTGTGACTGTTTGAAACCAAAATAGTTTTAGAAATCTGATCGATTTTGAAAACTATTTCTCTCGATCTTTAAATGAATATTTAGGAACTGCAACAAGTGCGTCTGCTTAAGCTACAGTTCCGTTCTGAAAGTCAACGGAATAATCGTACTTTCTCTAAATTTACATTTTCTCAAGTCTTATTTTATCTCGAAAATGTAAAAAAATGGCATGAAATATAACAAATCAAACGAACCAAAACTGTAAATGTATAACAAGTGAACAGGTAAAATCGTAGTGCTAGTTGCACCAGTAAGTTGCACAACGTTGTTTGTCTAAATCCTTATTACTTAACAGTAAGGTCAATATGTATAAATTACCCTTTAATTAATAGCTGTTATAAGAATTAAAACCAGCTGTTGTGGCTTTTCACTATGGCGAGACTGTGGTAAAGTTAAAAAGACTAAAGGTCCCAGACGATGAATGTTAGATCATTTTCAGTTTTAAACTCATTACACAAAAAGTTTCCGGGACAGAATCTTTGGCTTACAACTATGTATACGTGGGTTGTTTATTGAGACAGCTTGAAATTGATTTTTAATCTTGACTATTAACACGAGATTCACGTTATAACCGGGGCAAACGGGTCATGGTTTGTCCCAGGTTGATTCGACGTCAACGTTAAAATTCGGGCTCTTATATTTGGTCAACAGACAAAACTCGAATGTCATACGACATTAGCTTACAAACCACCGCTTTGAAATGATCAATGTGTACAAGGGTCGGTATTTCATGTGATACTGTGGGATATCTATACGAATACCGTAGATTTCAAAATTTCAACGAATATCATGATATTCAGCGAGACAGACTAATCTTTGGGTGCTGATAAATTAATGGAAAATCGGACTCCAGATGTACAGATGTGCTTTAAATACGAAATACACGGCTGCAGATCGTTTTCGACCCAAAATCACTTAGAACCATACTTTAATTCAAAAATTCAAACTTCACATTCTAGTATCATATGATATTCAACAGGTCAATTTAAGTATGTTAACGCATGCATGCAGACATTTCATATCTGCAGACAATACCTGGAATATCATCTGATATTGAATAACAAAACATGACCTACACATGTTGATAGCAGACAAATACGAGTTTTGAATGCAATATAGGGTCTACAAGAAGGCAAAATGTTACCCAATAGTGTAATAGGGACAAAACGTGTCCCAACCTGACCCGGTTATAACGTAAACCCCGCATAAGGTGGTACGACTTCAGACTTTTACATTTGATTGTGTCAATCGAAAACGTTGCTTTGTAGCCACGTATAACCCTTAACTATAAAACTTGTATCAAAATATGAAACTTGCACAATGCCAAACCTCAGTTTCGCACAGCGCATAATTAATTTTTGAATTCAAACTCTAAATTCACACAAAAACACACACATTTTAGCAATTGACAAAAGCGATCGAACAATTGAAAAGCGAGTTAATGACCCTCAGTTGTCAAGCGGTGAAAACGCAGCCAGAAAGTGAAACCGGTGTATACGAAGGCAACGTGAAAAGCTTAATGGTAATGTTTGTGTGCGCTGGTATTTTTCTTTAGACAGCAGCTATTATAAACCATAAAAATTTTATGCATTATTAATCGTGTTTTACTAGTTTAATGCGTGTCTACATCATGGTATTCAGAGGTCTTACGCTGCAAATTGTGATTTCAGGTGGTAATGGTTGTTTGCTATATAAGAAGTAGTCTGGTTCACACGGGCTTAAAAACCAATTAAACTGAAATAACTGCTTATTAAAACGCATCTAATAGCGGTTTCCGCGTCCAAAATAAATACATAAATAAATAAATAAATAAATAAATTATATATATCTATATATCTATATATATAGATATATATCTATATATATAGATATATATATCTATATATAGATATATATAGATATAGATATATATTATTATATATATATCTATATATATAGATATATATCTATATATATCTATATATATCTATATATATAGATATATATGATATATATATATATATATATATCTATATATATGTATATATATATATATATATCTATATATAGATATATATATAGATATATAGATATATATATATATTGGTTTCCTAATGTACACTACCTTAACTTTGTTCAGGCTTCACTTCCTTGTGCTTAGGCTTTTGGACGTACGTGGGTTTTATTTTAGCTTACGTTGACAATTCTGAAGTTAGGCACACTTTCAGTGATAAATATGCGGTAACTTGAAATGCTGGGGTCGGATGCAACATTATTGCCTTTAGTTTAGTACACAGGTTACCAAAATTTAGCAATTTTTAACAGTCTAACTTTTAATTTTACCAGTAAAAACGGTAATGTCTTCATTATTGTAGGGTAGCCTACCTTAGTGTATTAGGCAAGTTGAGGAAAGTATAAAATAGCATTGTGTTGAAAGAAAACGCATATTTGCAAAACACATGTTCAATTTCTTCTTACATCAAACTGTTTTGCTTTTAATGGTAAAGTTGCATGACTGCGAACATAATTTCCATAAAGAACATTAATAATTTTTGGAATGTAATTAGTTTGGGTCCCATGTATAGAACAGGGCCGGATCGTTTTCCGGAGGGGTTATAATAGAGTCAGTTTAAGTTTTATACTAATTTTTTTGCTTAGGCTTAGGCTTAGGCTTAGGAATATGCTTGTACTACTGTTCCGGCCCTGTTCTATACATGAACCTAGTTTGGTATATAGAAGCGGAAAATAGCTTGTTAAACCAACAAAATACGGCTTGAACATTGTCGGGCATTATAAAGAACATCGTATAGTTGTTCTAAAATGCTACCGCCTGCATTGTTTCAGTCAAAGCTGGAAGAATTGGAATCAACAAACACGAGATTGAAACGAGAAAGTCATTCGAGCATTATGAAACAGTCTGAATTGGAAACAAAAGTAGAAATGCTTAACGATCAACTCTGTAAGAACCTTTTATGCAGATCAAATTGGTTATAAGTGTTGCACGTCCACTTTGAAAGCCCAGCCAATAACACTTCATCTGATTTAACAAACTTCGAATTGGAAAGAAAGGATGCTACGTTAAGCTATGAGCAGTTTACTGTAGTGACCCGAATAAGAGGGAGGTAGTAATTAGAGGGTGTCTCCATTTTGAGTCTCAATCAATTTGAGTCCGTATTCCTAATGAGAGTCCGTAAGCGGATAGAGTCCCTAAACCCTAATTAGAGTCCATAAATGTCAATTATCCCTAATTGTAGCCCACAAATGACTCCAAAACCAAATAATTTGAGTTTGAAACTCTAAAGCGTACTTAAATTTTGAAAGTACATTCTCAAGTGTAACCTTGCATTATCGCTCAAGCTATTGACACAAGACAAATAAACGTTTAATTAAACGGATAGTTGTAGTACCGGATATATATCAGTAACGAAGAGTGGCGGAGCGTGGGTTAAAAATAACTAACATTCCGTAACCGAATAACAAGGGAGGGTGCCCTCTGGAGAGGTCAAATAAATATCTGTCCCTTCCTCTTATCCGTGTCATTACAGTAGGTTAATAAATTGTTACGATCAACAGCGATTACATATATATCACCTGTAATATAATGTACTAATACCTGTGTGCAAAAAAAGTTTTCTAATTTGAAAATGGGCAAACGTTTAGTATAATGTGGAACTGGTACTTCTCAATATGTGCGGTGAGTGATGCAGTAATTATGCGGCGAAAAACTAAACAGTCGCATTGTGTAGGTAAATTAAATAACATATTAAACATTGTGGAAATTTTTTCCGCTTTCATTTTTTATCTACCAAGTACCAAAATGCTGACAAGGTTTGCGGTATACTCGCCGCGCGCTGCCGGACGCCGCTGGACCCCGGCGCGCGGCACGATAAAAAATTTGCCGGACGTCGCCGCGTGCCGGCGTCCGCGCTGTAAAACATTTTATTAAAAATTGCCGCACGCCGGTCTGCCTCAGTAAAGTATAGTGCAACCCTAAGGGTTGTGCTACACTTTTGTTGACATCCGACGCCGTTCGTTACCCGTACAGCACCGTACGTTTACCGTGCGGTAAAGTAAGCAATTAACTCACGTACGATAACATATGGTACAAACGGTGACAGACGGCGCCGTACGGAGGATGGACGGCGCCGTACGGAGGATGGACGGCGCCGTACCGGTGACGCACGGTGACGGAAGGCACTGGACGTCGAGTATAGCGCAACGCTAATGCGTGTCAAACTATTAGTTTCTTCTATGACGCAAATTGAACAAGTTGAACATAGGTGCAACAACTATTAAACTAAAATTCCCTTCGAGGGGATATATCGTCTATATACTTAGCACCATTTGTTTACGTTCCCTAAATTTAATTGCAGCATCAAACGAGAATACAATTGGCTGGTTACGTAACGAAAAAGTAAAGCTTGAAAAAGAAGTTGAAAATCTTGAGCAGCGTTTAACTAATTTACGAAGCTCGCTAAAAATGGTAAATATATGATTTTCGTTTCTTCCCGCTGTTGAGTAAACATGAGCCACCGTTACAGTGAAACTTTTGCAACAGTTTAGTTTCAAGTGGATTATACCCACACACCGCGTGTCACTGCCAATGAGTTTCAGTTTGCAGTTTACGCAGAAGTTTGCATTGCGTTGAATTACTGATACATTTGCCTTTAACAAATATTGGTTACTGGGCAATTTATCCCGTAGTGTGAGTCCTTTCCTACCGCAATATATTGATAGTTAAAACTGATCTTTAATGTACTACATAACATCGTTCTATTCAACTAATGTTCGCATAAAAGGGAATGTAGAAAAAATATATATCCATAATCCATCCATATCCATTATTCCTGTGTTGCCCACACTGTTTAATCATTTAGAAATTGCACGAAACAGAAAATCGTGATCTCAAATTGAAAATTGTTGCGATGGAAAATCAAATCAAAACATTCAAAACAGGAACGCCTGCAGAAAAGCCGTTAGAATCGCCGTCGTCGGCAGCGAAGGTACGTTGAGCATTTGCTACAGGTTGCGTTTATTAGTACTGGTTAAAAGATGGCGTTTTACAATTTTGACATATTACTTGACATTTACCAGATTTATATGCTTATTGGGAAACATCAAAAAATCTATTGCAATTCTAAAACAATTGTTTAAACATACAATTTCAGGATGCGTGCAAACTGTCATTTTTATGTTTTCCGTCACGAATTAAAAGTTATATATAAGAGCCCACTGCATGATGCGTCAAAAGACTCAATGCATCGCTTATATAGGCGACAGAGAGAACGGGACGCGCACTTGTCTTCAGTGATCTGAACTGTTCATTTATTTTTTATAACTCAGTTTAGCTTTACACTGTAATGAGTTGATTAATCAATTCATCTAGCGAGTTGCTTATTTCTGAATTAATATCAGTAGACATTAACTCACTCTGAGTTGAGATGATTCTTACTCTGAGTTGAGTTGACTCTGGTTGAATTGATTATATAAGTCAGAATGAATTGAATCAACTTAAAATTCTGAGTTCTGATAGTCTTAACTCAGACTCAGTGATTCAATTCATTCTGAATTAAAATCAACTCACTGTAATTTACGCTGCACATTAACCTCATTCACTTGATATATAGAAGTGTGCGTGGAAGCTTATATAAAGCCCATTAATTGCGGTATAAAACTGTGGAACTGTTCATAGGACATGACATTTCTGAAATGGGACGAAACGAAAAAGTACCAAAAACAAATCGATAAACTTAAAGAAACTGTGGCTGAAAAACAAAAAGACCTGAATGAATGCCAGCGGAATGGAACGAGACTGCGCGATGCGGTTCAGAGGTGAGTTGTTGCGAGAAATCACGATCGGAAAAAATGCGCCGTTACGTTTAGCAGCTGCTGAATTTCTGTGTATGCGTGGTAACAAAGTCAAACGTCAAAAAGAGCAATTTAATAACCAAAAATCCACACATGTATAAAGTTGTTCCGAATTTTCTACAACATTCTAAATTCCGATATGAGTTAATAATAGTGAACATTAACTCTTTCTCTGAGTTGGGTTGATTCACACTCTGACAAGTTGAATCAACTCAGAAGTCTGAGTTCTTGTAGTCCTAACTCACTCAGATCGACGGATTCAACTCATGTTGAGTTAAAACCAACTAACTGGGTTTTACAATGAATACGCTTCTGCTTTGACGGTTGTGCATAAAATTGATCAACAATGAATGATGACCTGCACCAATATAGAAAATGTTTTTCATAAATGAATAAAATAAATTTTAGACTTGAAAAAGAAAAGCTCGCGCTCGAAAGAGCGCTGGCAAAGTCAAAGTCCGAAGATCAAAGTGAATCGCATACAGTTTCTTCGTCACTGGCAACTAAACCTATGACGCGATTTTCGCAAACAAAGACTATGGAACAAATGAAACTTGTCGAAAAAGTAAAGCATTTTTCTGTTCCGTTTCCTGTCTACTGGTCATGTATCAACAGCATTAAATTAAACCAATTTTCATAGAATTATTTTAGGTTGTTATTTTATGTGTTGATAAGGTGGTTTCTGTGTTTTAGAACTTCGGTTATTTACTGTTTACTCTCGGTATCCTTAGAATGCAAGCTGGATTATCTAGTTAATATATATTTTAAGGTAAAAAGTTTAGAACAAAAACTTCGCGAAAAGAAACGCGAGATTGATGAGCTTCACGATGTTCGATATCAAAAAGCACTGCTCGAAGAAAAATGTGCAAAATACGAAAAAACCATAAAAAAGTCGCCAACCGATCCGGATAAAAATCAGCGTGAAGCGGTTCACAAAGGTCCGAGTCAGGCTGGAAAAGCGCAAACAGTAAGAATAACCTAATGTCTTTTGTGACCACAGAACCAGTAACGTAATACTGAATGGTAGGTTGCAATTAGGACCGCGTGATGTTGCATTTAGCGATACCGATTTCGGAAAATTTTACACCTTTGCCATATTAAATGTTCATGCAAAAGAATGGCTTACGTTAAATTTTCAATTACTGCCAATTATAAATCACTCAAAATAAAGCAAAATGTTTCAAGAGTTGGTACGTACATCTTTGTTTGACTATAATTTAAAGTTTCGCACGATTTTAAGGTACAACGCTCAAAAAGAATACTCGATGCAGCCTATGAGTTAGTTGGGTCACAAGAGTCCAATTCGGACAGCCAAAATGGCGAAACAAAGGTAAAGAAGTTTTATTTTTACCGTCTCCCAGTCCGGTGTTTTGAATTAAACTGTATGTTTTTGCTAAATTTTTTTAATTTCATTTTCCTGGGATTACGGTAAAATCAGTTTCTGGCTTTTATATTAACTAGTAATCCGTAGTTGCCAACATGTGCAACTCTCCTAATACACTGGATTTTGACATATATTCAAAATTATTTGTTTTTAAGCAAACCTTGTCTAAGCTTTCGGATTTTAAAGCAGGATTGAAGGCATTTCATCCATCATCTTTAATTGCATACGATGAAAAAACTTTCTGACAGTACAGAATTTGGACTAAATTTCTTTGAGTCTGGCCAAAACATATACACAGTCGCTCGCAATAGGAGACCTTATCTCGGTACTGGATGCATTCCTGAAAAGGGAAGATTGAACTCCAAATTCCCCTCTGTAGTGCAAAATGCAAATACACTTTGCAACTTGAGCATAGTTAAAGACTATATACAAATATTTTTTGAATACAACGAACAACATTTCTCTAATAGAACAAAATGTTAAACATCTATTAAATATTCTGACAAAATCAAAACAACAGCTTTCTAGGTATACATCTTCAGTTCAATTTGCATACGGTATATATTAAATATGTGAAACTGCTGAAACGCTGCCCAAAATACGTATGCGGGGCGTTACAGATTTAATATATAGATTTGTCTCATGAAATAACGCAGTAGAGTTATTAATTTTACACGGTGCATGTATTAATTTAAAGTAACTTTATTTGCAATATTCAACTCAATAAACAGGTCTGTACATAGCGGCCTTTAAATTTCCTGGCTGGAAGTAACCAGCTTAAAAAGAGCCCGGCACCGAAGACAAGAACTATTTTGAAAATTTTACTAAATCTAAAAGTTAATTATTAAGAAGTTTGAGCAGAAACCTCGATCGTTTCCCTCGCGAAATTTCCTACAGTTGATTCTTTTGTGGCGGATGCTTTGACCCGTTTGATATCAATACACTATATGGCATTAATGCTATTGCACGAATATATATTTAAATTTAGAAGACAAGATGGGATTTTGTGAAATCTAGGTTTCGAATAGCCTCACTAAAAACTAGTATAGCCAAAAAAATTTTCCTACAATTTAATTTTAAAATTAAGTCTTTGTTCGTCAGTGTTCTATGTCTGTTTCGACTCTCTATCGCTGTGATATATAGTGATTTGGAACTGTATTCGAATCTCGACAGTTATTAGCCCGACAGCTTATCGGCCAACATTTCGTCGCCTCGTGAACTCGTCGACACAGACAACTTGTCCCACTCCGACAACACGTCAAACCCGGCAACTCTCCGGCCCCTAGAACTGGTCGACCCCTCGTCGACCCCAATGACATAGTGCAAAGATCAACGGTGTGACTGCACCTTCTTTCGAGACATATATGGTGTATAGCTTGCTGCGGAGTTTACATTGTAACTGGGGCATCCTGGAACAAGTTTTATCCTGTAAGAATAGCGGGTGGCATTTTGTCTGCACGTTATCCGCTATTAAAATCTAAAACTTGAACTGTCTGTTATCCAGATGTCGTATTCACTGTTTGTACTGCAATATCATATTATAATCGAAATATTGCCTGCCAGTATATCATATGGCATGTTTGAAAATGTCTGCAAGGTATTTAAAAACTAGCATGAATGTCCTGTAGAATGTCATATGATACTAAAATTTGAAATTTAAATTATTTGGACTTAGGAATATATGTAGGAAAAATTTACATAAATATAGAAGATAATTCAACATTCGTTATCATTTAATGCTCCATTATCTGAGTTTTTACCATTTTATTAGGGCGCGAAAATAACCTTGTTTTGCATAATATCATGTAATATTTGGTAGAATTTTGAAATATAATGATATTCGCCTAATAAAATATCCAGTGACATGTGACGTATGGCTATTTTTATGTGGTCGGGCGACAATTGTCGTGATATCATTTTATTCCGCCGGACACAATTCATCACAGTGCAAACTAAAAATTTTATAAATATAATAGGTAGCGTATCTGTCTTTTCATTCACATATTCACTCATCACCTGGTGCCTACGTGGTCAACGACTCGGCTGTACGAACAAAAATACTGAATCCGTCAGTGCGTAAAGGCCTAGATATTTTGTTATAGGCATGTCCTTGTCAATATTTAATTAGTAATGCGGGTAATAGACGATCACACTGTTGAATCGAATGTGGTAAGCACGAATTATAATTCGAACCAGTCGTAGTAGAGCTACATGTATTGAGCGAAGCTCGGACATACCAACCTACTTTTTAATTAGTTTAGTTAAACATTCCAAACTTATAAGCACAAACGGATAGTTTGACGCACTTACTTTCTGACTTTCTAATTGATCTAATTTTCAACGTAGTTATTAGCTAACTATTCATTGACCGGGTTTCAAGAGATATAAAAAACTTATTCAGATTGCTCGCACGCAGAAACCCTTCGGAAACCTTAATGCTCAGTTAACTATTATACAAAGTTCTAATTTAGTCTTACCAGTTAAATGCTAATATATACGCAAATGATCAATGAGATAACTATTTAATTATCGGTCTTGAAGATTTATAAACCCTTTATTCTGATCGCTCGCACTCCAAAAACCTTTCAGTAATTCTAATAGTCAGTGAAATAATTTACAAAGCCCTAATTTTGACATGTAAGTTAAGCTAACATGCTAATTCAGTTATTAGCTAACTATTCAGTTATCGGTTTTGAAGGTTTATAAACAATTTAGTCAGATTTCTCGTACCCAAAAATGCTTTGGGGAAGCAGGAAATGAATGAAAGCTGTATATTTCGCAAATAAATGCTGTTGGATTGGCAACCTGTTGTTGATTTATGCATAGACGAAAAGTTGGGCTTCAGTGGAGTGTAGATGTCTATAGATTTGAACTCAATTAACATAAAGTATTGCGACATTTCCAGTATGATGGAAGATAAGCACTGTAATGAATGAACGACAGATGTAAAAACAATCGTTTCATTCAGTTCGACTCAATCATGATTTAACGGATAATGCACATTTAAAATCACGAAACACTTGCTTCCTGTCATAAAATTAGACGCGCCGAGGTTTCACTTGAGTAGGGACCAGTGTAGTTGTAAACTCTGTAAACAAACGACATTAGGACAGTGTCCAGCGCAATTATTTTAGTCAGTTCGACTCAGCCTTGATTTTACGAATGATGCATCGCTGGATCGTGCGGCACTTGTTCGCGAGATTAAAGATCTTGAACACAGCGTCAAATCATCGCGAGCAGAACGCGACCGAATGAGTCGAACGCTCCGCGAAAAATCGTTTGAATGCGAAGCGCTACGAGACAAAGTTCAAACGCTTGAAGTTGAAATTGACCAACTACACGACGCTGAGGATGTTGATGCACAAGCTCAGGTGAATATACAGTAGAAATCCAATGTAAACACAGAAAGCGTACAATTGGAACTATTTGGTGTTATATCTCCTGTATGTTTGATACAACAGCATCAAATTCGCGTTTTGTTTAATAACTCAGTTTAAATATAAATTACGACAACGAGGTGACAAATCCGCTAAGAGTGACTGTTTCAGCATAATCCTGTAAAAAAAGTACCGAAATATACTGCCAACATAACCGTCTTAACCATGAATATCGGTACATTTTTGTTTCAGATTGCGGCAAATTTATCAACGATTAACCACTTACACGAGACTGTAGACAAGTTGGAAGATGAAAACAAGAAGATTAAACGTGAAGTTGAACTGCTGAGAACAATGAAAGAAGCTCACAGTAGCGATACATTGGATATACACGCTTTGTTGCGTGAAAACAATGAACTTAAGGTTCACCGTCTTAAAGTTATCTAAAACTAAATTTCAGTTCAATCTTTGAATGGAATGGACTCATTTTGACGGCTGCAATGCTTGTATAATAAGATATCCAGCATTTTACGAACCACGTGTTTGATATGTTATATAATCGTTCCAGAAATAGTCATATGCATGAAGACAGCTATCATTATTTGAATTACAAAAATAGCATTTGAGATCAATATTGGTTGAAATAAAAATTGTACAAAGTCAAATCACGTTTAATTCTGCGAAACGCAAATAAATTTTATTGAAAGTTTTTGCGATTTTCTCAAACTGAATCCTAAGTTTTCATAAAGCCAAATTGTATATTGCGGTTTTGAATCATGCATTTCCGTCGCATTTGGTTGCGAATTCCAGGGTTGAATTGTTTACAGGAACGATTGGAACGTTCAGGACCACGAGTGGCTTGGTCTCAAGGCGTCACTGGTGAACGAAATGCGTACGCAGCAAATAAATTAGCGGCACAAAATGAAGCCTTACAACGGGATATAAAACGGGTTAGTATACCGAAATATGTAGTATTTTTGGCATTCGCTCTTATGCCACAACTGTGTTTACTCCGATATAGAATATCGTTAAAGCAATAGCAAATATTTAGCATCAGATTTCATCTACAAACATTAAAGGTTTGAAAAACAAAGATTTTACTATATACAGCGTGACTGCATATATTTTAACTAGAATACATTTTATAGAACTGTGTAACTTTACTTTGACAGCGTCAACAGCGGCGTTCGAATTTGCTTTTCATATCACCGGCTTCTCGTGGCCAATTGGGGGGCATGATATGATATCTAAAACACGTATAAAAATAGCTATAAAAAGATCCAGCCGTTTAATCCAGCTTTTACGATACAGTATTGTTTGACAAATTGAAACAATATTTTAAAAATTTTGCAACTTAAATTGAGTTTACGAACATTGTGGTAATTTAAAGGAGCGGCAGGAATGTTTGAAAGCAAAGAGAGAAACAAGCGCAGAACGAGCTAAAGTAGCGTCGTTGGAAGAAGAACTGAAACACGAACGTGCGTTGACACAAACTCGGCGCACTTGGCGACAACCGGCACAAGTAATTGGGAAGTTGTATGAAGACAAATTTAAGGATAAAGATGATCAAATTGAACAACAGGTAAGTTAAAACTACGTAACTAGCAAACTTTCGCAATTAGTTTATTCTCATTATATTTCACTGTAGATGTTACTTGTCATTTGCTCAGTGGAAAATGTCAGCGGCATAGCAACGGTCGCATATTTCTAAAAGGTTTAAGATTTTATCCGCTTTCATAACTAAAAAGCAAACGAACCTACCATACAATATAGTAAATTGTGTTTAGCGTCGTACGATTGTGCAATTGAAACAAATTCTTCGCCAGGAAGATGAGCAGAATCAACAGCTGTCATTGGCAAATAAAAGAATGAAAGATAAGGTTCGTACTTATTATTTATATTAATAAAGCTGGAATACTCACCATACGTATTTTGAGCGCCGTTTCAGGTGTTGTGTTTTTAAAATTCTCCACATAACCAGTACGTAATTAGACATCTAGCTTATTTATCTGCTGATGCGTATGTCATATATGAGCTGAAAAGTAAGTAGAATTCGTATTGCAAAATCGACGTACGATGTATATGTCTTTTATATTTTTCTGTTAAAATTATTTTAAATTCATAAACAAAATTTACTTTTTCGACATAAAAGTCTATTAAATTCTCATTAAACTACGTATCGTTGATTTATTTAGTGATTTTTTTCATGACTGCTTTGTGTTTCAGCTAAAAATTCTTCAATGGGAACCTGCTGACAATTCTGCAGAGGCATTTGTGAAAGAAATTCAATCTCTCAAGTAATGTTATTGCCATGTTTTTCTGCTTTTAACCGTTTTATATCCAAATCAACAGCTCTCACAAGTGGTGGCCCATGTTGCGATAAAGGTCGTCCCATTCTTACAGAACAACAATAAACCGCGAGTGCACACATGCACTCCTATTTCGCAAACACTTTTGAGCTTTGTCTCCAAACTTGACATGATAATAACACCATCTACCGTCAGCATCGAGGGCAGATGTAGCACCCGGACCGTCTGCACAACCACTGTCGCGACTGCGATTGTAATTGCTCGAGTTGTGTGAAAAGCTGCGGTCGCGATCAAATTAAACCACCAGACAAAACAACTAGCCGAACCAGATACCTCAAAAATCTACGCCCACACAAACCGAGATGGGCTGATCCTTCAAAGATATTTTAAATTGGCCTGCACAGTACATATACTAAGTGAGCTGTGTAGTAGGGGCACTTTTTTGCTTTTCATTCATGTTGTGCAGCCCCCATGATCCTCAGTTTCAAGGGACGCTAAGCCAAACAGGGTCTGCCGTCCCGCAAGCCTTCGCACTAAGCGGTTCTCATACTATAACGTCAAAAATACAGATTGAAAGTACTTTGTTAGAAATTATAAGTGTTACAATATTTGATTACTTAGTGTAAGAGGTTTGGGGGGAGAGCCGCCATCATGTTTTAGGGCCCTCTGAAGCTGTGGGGTCCGGGGGTCAGGGGGTGGTAGCGTCTTGGGAAGCCAATTAAAGAACATTTTTCTATATGAGGGAGTTTTCCCTGTGTTGTTAAAAGTCAAAAATGTTTCATGCATAATTAAACATTGGGTTTGTTTTTGGGTCAATTTTGTAGTATACCACAGTTTTACCGCTGTCATAAATATCCCAACTACCCCCATTGTACCCACTGTTCCCCGTTGTACCCACTGTTCCCCGCTGTCCCCACTGTTCCCACTGTCCCAACTGTTCCCACTGTTCCACTGTTCCAACTGTTCCCACTGTCCCGCTGTCCCAACTGTCTCAACTTCCCCGCTGTACCAACTGTCCCAATTGTTCCCTCTATCCCAACTGTACCAACGGTCCACCTGTCCCCACTGTCCCAACTGTTCCCACTGTACCGCTGTCCCAACTGTCCCCACTGTCCCATCCCAACAGTCCCAACCGTCCCAACTGTCCCCACTGTCACAACTGTTCCCACTGACCCAACTGTTCCGCTGTCCCAGCTGAACTGCTTCCTCAACTGTCCCGCTGTCTCAACTGTCCAACTGCCCCAGTTGACTATCGCTACTGTCCCAAATGTCCCCACTGTCCCGCTGTGTCAACAGTCCAACTGTCGGAACTGCCACCACAGTCCCCGCTGTGCCCACTGTCCTAACTGTCTCAAATGTCCCCATTGTCCCGCTGTCCCCGCTATCTCCACTGTGCCAAATGTCCCCACTGTTCCGCTGTGCAAACTGTCCCCACTGTCCCACCTGTACCGCAGGTCCAATTGTTCCCACTGTCCCAACTGTACCGCAGGTCCAATTGTCCCCACTGTCCCAATTGTCCCGCTGTCCCAAGTGTCCTCACTATCGCAACTGTCCCCACTGTCCCGCTGTCCCAAGTGTCTCAACTGTCTCCGCTGTCCCAACTGTCTGCCCCATTGTTCCGCGGTCCCAACTGTCTCAACTGTCCCCACTGTCCCAACTTTCCCCACTGTGTCAACATCCCCGCTGTGCAGCTGTCTGAACTGTCCCCACTGTCCCAATTATTAAGACTTCCTATTTCGTATAAGATCTAATGTCAAGCCAAAACTCAAATCGCAACCTCTCGGATTTGAGGCGTTTACCATTACCAATCAGCTATAGGAACTTGACACTCACGAGCCTGAAGGCGATCTCACATCTAGTGCAGATTTCGTATTATATACGCGTAGTATTTGTTAAACACTTCGCATTGTGTGCTAATTCACGTAAACTAATTGAGCTAAGATGCTCACAGTAGAAGGAGCTAAATTGCTATCTTCCTTAGAGATATAGCATGCGACTTCGGGTATTTTGGTTTACTACAATTATTTTTGCCGAAAAATACCGAATCCGGATATTTTGATTTCTAATGTCGCAACTCTATAAAAATTGTAGGATTCAATTAACTGACGCACATTCTACGATTGAAGATTTACGATCAGAGCTGGAAATATTGAATCGACAGTTTAAACCAGCAATAACAGATGACGGAGAAATCGTAAGTTTTTGAAATATTTTAATTATTCAACATTATCTTTGTTCACAATCAATTCAAATTTGTAAAGCCATAAGTTTCTTTGTTACAGTCGTTGTCTACCCTGAAATCCCAGTATAGGTACGTACCTTTCCCGTGAATACTTACAGAGATTCGGGCCTAAAGCTACTTGGGGAAGAGAGCTTACCCACCCACTCAGAAAAATTATTGTCTTCATAGAAAAGCTTTATCATTACTCGTAAATCATGTGAATGTTGAAGTGACTAATAGGCCTGTTGAACTGTATACCAAACGTGACCAAAAACTTTGGCAAACTTTCATTGTATTTACAGGACATGGCCGTGTTACGAGAGCGATTGCTCAATTATGACCGCATTCTACAAGAAAATGTGGATTTGAAACTGGAACGAAATCGGTTACAGTTGAATTTAGAAAACTGCAATTGTTTGGGCGATTGCAGTCGTCTGACTTAATAGTTTTCTTTATCAAGTGTCTGTGTATATATTTTTGTTTTTAGGTTCTACTTTGACCGTATTTCTTTTATTTTAATCAACACAACTAAATACCAGTCGTAGTATGACTACAGGTATTGAGCGAAGCTCGAACACGCGTAAGCAGTTAAGCTAATATGTAAATTAGTTATTAGCTAACTATTCATTTGTTGGTTTTCGAGGTTTGTAAACAATTTATTATGATTTCTCGCTCTCAGAAATCCTTCAGTAACCCTAATAATTGAGAAATAATTTAAAAAACATTATTTAGGCTTATCAATTAAGCATATATGCAAATGAGCTACTAGCTAACTATTCGGTAATCGGTTTTGAAGGTTTGTTGACAGATTATTCAGATTCCACGCACCCCAAAATTTATAATTTCTGAAATTAGATTGCTTGTAACCTAGTAATTAGTGAAATATTGCAAAAACGCCTAATTTAGGCTTATCAATTATGCTTATATGCAAATTATTTATTAGCTAACTATTCAATTATCGGTTTTAGACGTTTGTAAACAATTTATTTAGGTTCGTCGCACCTAAAAACCTTCAGTAAACCCTAATAATTATTGAAATAATTTAAAAAGTCGTAATTTAGGCTCATTAGCAAGCTAGTATGCAAATTAGCTATTAGCTACTATTCAATTAGCGGTTTTGAAGGTTTGTAAACAATTTATTCAAATTCCTCGCACGTAAAAACCCTTTAGTACTGAAATCATATTGCTTTTAGCCTTTATAAGTAGTGAATAATGTAAAAAGTCCTAATTTAGGCTTATAAACTATGCTAATATGCAAATTATCTATTAGCTAACTATTAAATTATTTGTTTTGGACGTTTTTAAACAGTCTATGCAGATTCCTCGCACCCAAAACCCTTTAATGTTGAAATTAAATTGCTTGTAACTGTAATAATTAGTGAAACAATGTAGAAAGTCGTAATGTAGGCTTAATTAATTATGCAAATTAGCCTGTAGCTAATAAACGGCTTAAAATTTTAAAACTCCAATGCGAGATTAACACCCCAGTATAACTGGCTTTCAAACAAAAAAATTATCAAAATCGGTTTAGCCGTTCTTGAGATTCTTTTCGGACGGACGGACAGCCGTCTTTCGACCCCAGAGTGACCAGAGTACAAAACATAAAACGCTTCGCGAAACTGCGAGCTTCGCTCAATTGTACAGATATATAGTGACAAACCGTAATCAAATAGCTGATAAACGTATAAGATATCTTAAAAGGGTGCAAGCTAATCGATAGCACCGTATACTCGGATGTGAAAAATGTCCGGCAGATTTTGACGTCAAAGCTTCTATGAGTATTTAGTTTTAGATCGTTATACATGCTATATATCTCTATAGTTATGAACTATTAATTTATACAAAATGGCGTAGTGAAAACTGGATGTACTGTAGTCACCCGAATAAGAGGGGGGCTGATATTTATTTGTCCACTCCACAGGGTACCCCCCTTGTTATTCGGTTACGAACTGTTATTTATTTTGAACCAGCCCTGCAGCACCCTTCCTTACTGATATATCCAGTATTGCAACTATCCGTTTGAATTAAACGGTTTTTACCTTGCATTAAAAAGCTTGAGCGATAATGCAAGGTTATGCTTAGGAATGTACTTTCAAAATGTAAGTAAGCTTTAAATTTTTAAACTCAAATTATTTCGTCCTGGAGTCATTTATGCGCTACAATTAGGGATAATTGACATTTATGGAGTCTGATTAGGGTTTCGGGACTCTATCCGCTTACGGACTCTTATTAGGGATACGGGCTCGTATTGATTGCGACTCAAAATGGGGACTTCCTCTTATTCGGGTCAATACAGTGCGCTAACATGCCTAAATAAGTCGGTAGGTAATTTAGCTCAGCTAAAATAAACTGTCAAATCCGAAAGCATTTTAGTAACCCATTTTCTTTTGCATTGTTTCACTAAAGTAGCTAGAGCTTACGAAAAGAAGTTTGTATTAAACGTACTTAGTCAGAATATTGAACTAGTGATATGTTCACGTTAAAACTGGGGCACCATAGAACATGATTTGCCCCTATCAAAATATAAACGGAGGTGAAAAATACCGGATCCGGAGGTCAACGTAACTTGCTGGAGCCGGAGGTGAGGCAAAATTAGGTAGTAAAAGGTAGTTTAGTTAATTTTAGCCAATATCTGCAATATGTTAAGTTGTTTGATTTTACGCTAATTTTCTGCGAAATTTCAAAAATGCTTTCCTGAAAATTGTTACAAAAGTAAAACAAAACGCGCTAAACAGATAAATTTTGCAAAATTATGCAAAATTTCACTACCGAAATTGCCGAACCTCCGGCAAAAATTCTACCGGAGTCGGAGCCCGATTATCTGCCGGAGCCGGAGGCAGACATCCGGTTGTATCCTGCTAGTTATCGTGTAACTGTCATATTAGTTACAAATATAGTTTTAAATACATTCAAACAGGTTTGAAATTGAACTACAAGAAACTGAACCAACTCTTTCTTTTCTAACAACAGATCTAGAATCTTTGGACGCCATATGTGATTCTAAAGATGTCAAGTAATGTATAATTTACAGTAAACAGTATATATATAAAAAATAAATAAATAAATAAATATGTAACACATAAAACAGTTTAAATAAATTAAAAAATGTTGTTTATTTGGTTTTAATCCGTTATAAAATTTTTTAAAAAATAAATCTATTTCATATGTGCATAAACCAAATGGATGTACTGTACGCAATTGGGTTTGGGTAATGTTTAGCACCACCACCGCCATACCTTGCTCTTATAATTCACTTATTCGTGAATTATTTTGTTGACGTTTTATTCACGTGAGCTTGAGGCATTACCCGTCATGGCGGTAATTAAATTTTAAATTAATCTTAAATAATTAATAAAAGTAACTTATTTAAGATATTAACTTAAATTAATATTGAAATCAAATTACACTTAAAAATTTAAATATAATATAAATAAATTAATATTAAAGTTATTAAATAAGTAAATTTTAGATTAATCTTAAATAATTAACAAAAGTAACTTATTTAAGATATTAACTTAATTAATATTGAAATGTAATTACATTTATTAATTTAAATAATTAACCATTAATTAACTTAACAATAAACTATTTTTAAGCATTTTTATAGTTTGAACAATTTTTTGAAAATTTTGTGGTTTTTGTTTTTAAATAACACTAAAATAACAAAATAACGACATAAATAATAATAAATTAATTTTAATTAGTAATACTTAAATAATTATTAAAAATAATAATTAAAATTAATATAATATATAACGATAATTAACATAGTAAAGCTAACTAGTTTATAACTAATTCTGAGTCAGAACATATATTAAATACTCTAATTATCTGACTATTTAAAATACCTCTAAATATTGATATCGATAAGTTACTTGTGAAATGAGGAAAATTTAATACTTTAAATGAGAAATCTCTTCGTTTATCATATAAATCAATGTTAGCTTTATTGTCATTTATATTAACTGTTAAATCCAAAATATTCGCATTGGTATTCTTACTATTAATTTTTTCTAACTGTAATGAATCTGAATAAATTTTAGAAAGATATCACTCAAACAATGAATCATTATTAATACCAGTAATATCATCAATATATCTATAAATGAAACGAAATTTATTTCTTAGTTTATAATCTAAATTATTAACGAATTTATATTCAAACTGGTGTAAATGTAAGTTAGCTAGATATGGAGAAGCATTTGTACCCATTGGAATACCTATATTTTGCTTAAAAATTAATGCGCCATAAGTAAAATATGTATTTTCAATTAACCAACAAAGTAAGTTTTTAGTTTGTTGACAATCAAACATTAAATATTTACTATGCTTACACCAGTAAGCATTATAATTATTGACTGCTACTTTATTTCTAGTTGTTTTATTAAATACTCTATCTAATAATTCAGACACATTCTCAATAATTTCAGTATGAGATATATTAGTATATAATGTAGTGAAATCATATGTATCTATATTACGGCATTTATTTCTTTTACTTAATGTATTAAGAGTATTTATAATATCTTTATTATTATTATCAATAATCCAAAAAGAATTACCTAAGCCGAATTTAGATGTTATATAAGCATATTTTTTGCAACTATAATAAATTAATTTCAGTATTTTAGTTAGTAATATACTCACATTTTTAGTCACTGATTTCGAACTGGAAATTATAAATCTAAATTTTATTGGGTTCTTATGAAATTTAGGTATAGCTTGTATGTATGGTAATGTCATAAGATCTTTATCTACAGTTATACCGAAATTGTTACTTTCAGATGATAAATTAATAATTAAATTATCATGATGTATTGTAACTTGGGAATATATCATTGATTTAAACCGTTTAGTAGATGAATCATATCCAAGTTCTTTAGCTATAATATAAATATAATATTGTTTTCATATAAAAGAATAATTTTTATTTGCTTTGTCTACAACATTAATTATAAATTTATCTTTTAAATTATTAATTGTTTTTATAATATTTTTTTTTAAATATTCCGATTTAATGCTAGAAGTAATGTTTAATTTACTAACCGGAAGATATAAATTATAAATTAAATTACATTTCCATTCAATAAGATCACGTTCTTCTATAAAGCTAAATTTAGTTAATATTCTATTAATATAAAAATTTATAGATTTATGAAAGTTTTGTATTATCCATTTAGTATCATTATTATTGTTTAATCTATATGAAGTACCTTTACGTAAAATATTAATTAATTTTATATTATTAACAATATTTAAATCCCCAGTAATAATATGATTATGTGTGTTATCTTTATATATTGAATATTTACATGTACAATTAAAGTCTTGTTTTAAATAATCAAATAAATTAATATTTTCTAATACATTTTTGTAGTTGAATAACTTTATACTAAAAGGCAATGTATAACTAAATGTTACCTTCGGACATTTAAATTTATTAAAGCTAACCGAATTACTCAATGGCCATAATTTCATAATTGGCCAAAATTTATCCTATCAAACAAACAATTATCAAAACGGATACAAAAGTACTCATGTTTCTTTTTAACGTTTATATTACTTTTATTGCATTTATAATCAATTAGATCCAATAAAATATCCATTAAATTAAATTGATTATCTAAACTAAAGTTATTGTTAATAGCACAATATAATTGTATTAAATAAATATTTCTTTGCATACATAATATCATATTGTAAATAATCATTCATTTGAAATAACCAATTATCTAAACTAAAAATTACTCTTTTATATTTTGTTGGTTTCCATTTACCGCTTTTTCTGTATAAATTTTATCATTAAGCCCATATGGAAATTTAGTTTTTAAAAGTCTAATCCAATATGTTTCTCTTTTTAATCTTAATTGTTTAAGTTCATCCTTGTTTTTAACATTTCCGGTGATAATTACTTCAATTATTTTAATATTAATAGCATCTTTTCACATTTCTGTATTAAAATGTTTTACCAACAATTTACTGTTAGATAAATTTTGTTTTTGAATGGCATATATGTGTTCATAAATTCTAATTTTTAATTTTTGAGATGTCTCCGCTATATATTGTACACCTCAAAGTTTACATTCAATCATGTAAATTATATTAGTTAAAGTTCATGATAAATTTATATCATAAATATTTCTACAATAAATTCTGTTATTATAACATGAATTAAAAAAGGGTTCAGGAGTATAAAATTTTCAAATGTTACAATTTTTACCGCAAAAGTCGGGTATGACACTAGTTGTAACATTAAAATTTTTTAAGTCTATTTAATTTATTTAACTGAGTCCGTGTCATAGGACATTCCTCTTTATAGCCTGTAAAGTTAATATCATATGACATTAGCAGACGGGTCGAAAGGTTTCAGTTAGGCTATCAGATATCTTGCGGAGTCATTTTGCTTAACTACGCGGGTAAATTCAAGCTTCGGCGGAAAAATTTAAATTTTGGCGCAAAAATCTAAATTTTTTGAGGGAAAATTCAAATTTTGGCGGGAAATTTAAATTTTGTCGAGTTAAAATTTTACCAGAAAAAATCAAATTTTGGCGGGAAATCAAATTTTAGCTGAAAATGTTCATTTTGGCGGGAAATCAAATTTTAGTTGAAAATTCAAATTTTGGTGGTAAATTCAAATTTTGGTTGGAAAATTCAAATTTTGGGGAGAAATTCAAACTGTTGGTAGGGAAATTCAACTTTTATTCCCATTTTTAGTTGTTCAGAACTCGATATGATGCTTTCTGGTAGTCCAACAAAGGGCGCGTGACTGCTATTATCCACAGAGTCCATTCGTTGTATAAAGCTGTCTGTTGAATGTGATGATATTTTTGCACTAAATTTGGAATATCATATGATATTCAGTATAATGTCCTATGATATGTCACACTAGCATACATGTATGTTTAGTTGACAGGAGAGCAGGGGTTTGTACATCAGTTGGAATGAGGCAAACCGTGTCCCAAAGCATAAGCTTACGCTATTGCAGTCCCACAGAAAAACGTTCGGCCCCTGATCTTTACATGGGTCGCGGAAATAGACGCTGATTTTTACCGGAAACGGAATTCGGTTACGCCATGTGTTTTAAGTTTCTGTTTCAATTTATTTTAGCAAATGAAGTTTGGAGTGTTGCTTCAGAGTTACGAACTTACAGTTCTGCTTGAGCTAAAAGTCGCTTATTTGCCGGAGCGGTAGTAGTGTGACCTCAGCATTTTTGATAATGTAAATACGTTGTATTTTGCTATTTTTTGTCGGCCAATGTAAAGAACAGGGCTGTAAAAGTAGTATTAAACATATTCCTAAGTTTGAGCCCAAAGCGTAAGAATAATCCTATATACCTAAACCTAAGCAATAAAATAGTCTAAAGCTGAGTCCCGCGGAAAAGCACTCCGCTTCTAGTCTATTCATAGATTTTTCTGACTGGTGCTTTTCTTTTCTGCTTTTCACGAGTTAGCGTTTCTGGCGGTCCATAATTAAAAATCCACAAAGTCACTATTCCAGTTCTTCGTTTCCACTTTTCCAAAAGGCTTTATTAGTAAAGGACAGCTTTAAATTGAATGTTAATTAACTACACAAAAACAAGATCAACGCCTAACAATGATCTGGTTTCCAACAAAAAGCAGACCTATTGCAACCCGAGGCGCGGAAAAACTGAGGGTTGCGCTACAATTTACTGAGCCCATTTAATAAAAAGATTTACAGCGTCCGGTGTGTATAGCGCAACCCTAGCAATCTCTAAATGCAGGTCAAAGGTTGAGAACCGTTGAACTTTTAACAAAGTGTTGTTAAATGTTTGTTTAGAGCTTTGTCAAATTGCTTCAAAGTTAGAAACATTTTCAGAGTATGGTGCAACTTTTATTAATAAAGGCCGGAAGTCGTTTGTCTACTAAACCGAAACACAACTCTCTGGTTTCACCGTCATCTTACGGATTTGCGTCAGAATGTTTAAAAACAATTAAGTTTCCAAACATAATCATTTATTTGTTACGTATGGCTCAAATCGGCGAATATTCTTTCAAAGTATCATTTGCACGTTCAGCAAATTCAAATTCGACCGTCTCGTCTTTCGTTTCACTTTCTTTGTCCGACACGTCACTTTGTCGATTGTCACCGCCTACACCACCAGATGTCACAATTCGTCGTTTACTGTTGATCGCATCAGTAACACTGGAATCCGAGTCATCTTCATCCCATCGTCCGCCATCGCCAACTTTAAAACCACCATCTCTACCACAGACATCATCATCGTCATCATCACGATTTAAAGACTTCGAGCCTCGCTGGCGACGTTTATCAATATCTGTCGTTGATGGTGGTACCTTTGGACCGTATGGTGTTGTCGATGATGGTGATGATTCATCCCCACCGGCTTGTCGATGAGTATTGCCACCATTTACGTCTGGACTGGTCGATCCTCGATGTCGATCTTCTCTAGAACCGTCACGTCGACGATCGCGCCGTTGACGACGGCGCATTTCGTCGAGATCGTACGGCAGCGGTCGGTCACGACGCGACGAAGTCCTGTGGCGATAATCCGCATCGGACCGACCTCCACCAATAAATCGATCTCGACGATACTCGTGATAGTAATTTCCCCCGCCACCGCGTCGATGACCATAAGGCGATCGTTCACGGAAACCGCTGTTGCCTCGGTCACCGCCGCCGCCGCGGTGCTGATACGGGCGACCACCGCTCCGTTGATATGGCTGGTAATGACGTTGTGAACTACCAGCACGGCGTAAGTCGCGTCCACCACGTCTTTCGTCGCGATCACGACCATGCCGCGTCGAGTCGTAACCGCCATCGCCGCTAAAACAATTATCGTTTTCTGAACGCGCCGGCCAATTCGAAACAGGACTGCCGCTATGACGCGGTACAGATTCGCGACTGTGCCTTAATGGAAGATCACGGTTGTACCGATCATTGGCAGCACCCAAAGCAAAATCAGACAAACGCGATCCGTCACTAGGTCTCGAGTAGTTGCGGTCGTTACTCCGCGACCGACGCGACAATTCTCTTGACCGGGATCGATGCTCGACGTTATCGCCATTAGCTCCATCTCGATCTCTGCTACGACTATGGTGCCAATGACGTTCGCCTGTATCAAGTGATACATCAAACGAGTCAGCATCATTAGCGCCTCCTCCGCCGCGATGCCGATTGTTACCGCCATCGCGCCGCCAATGTTGCCACGTTTGTTGTCGTCGACGACTATGCGATGTGAACACGTTCTTGTCATCAGAATGATCTGCTAGTGGCTGCTGTACCGACGGCGATGGACCATGTGGCAGATAAGCATCTTCAGGACGAATAACCTGTACCGAAGCCCACTCGCTGTTCGCATAAAAATGTGGATACGCGACTTCAAATGGATCGATGCCTGGCGTGGATGCTAGCGCAGCTGCTTCTTTATCTTTCTTCTTCCTTTTCTTCTTCTTTCGCGATTTCCGCCGTTTGTGATGACTACTTCTTCTTCGTCGATGTTCTTCGTCTTTGTCGTCCCCACTTCGTCGGCTGCTTCGTGACCGTGATCGACGTTTTGGAGAACACGTTGAACACGTCGATGACGATCGTGATGAACACGTCGAACACGACGATGACGAAGATGATGATGACGAATCAGAAGATGAATCATCGTCGTCTTCGTCGTCGCTACTTGGAGTCCCAAACCGATTACGACCAATTCCGGTTTTGACTTTCGGCTTTGACGGATGAGTTTTACCGACACCACCAGCGACATTTCTCATCATACCACGATAAACGTGCCTTGTACTATTATCTGGAACAAGACCTCCTTGACGAGACGGCAATAGTGCTGCTGTAGTCGAAGGGAAACTCGGCGGCAGACTACTCATAGCTGCAGACACAGGAGCCAATGGTACGCTAGAAGCGATTGGCAGCCCTGATGAGCTTTCAGTTTGTCCGGCCCATGCCATTGGATTAGCATCTGTCGTAGTCATCATTGGAGGCTTTGAGTCATCCTCAGGCTCTTGTTTAGGCTGAAGCATCGTCGGCGCATTTTCTTTAAATGCTGGCAAAGGAAGACCACCACCAGCTTCACCAGACCATTGAGGTATAGGTGCGCGACATTCGGCCATCATTTCTGGCGGTGGCAATGCAAGAATTGGTTTTTTGACAAAGGTGCCTGGTGCTATTGCACCTAACCGAGGTCGCAATTGCATATTTCCGGGCATCGGCGGCGGCAGCAATGGCATACCATCACATGGACCAGCATTATCTTGTTGTAGTGGCATATTCGACGGCGGTCCTCCTAAAACTGGAAATCGTGGCATTCCTGGGATGTTCGGAAACCCATGCGAAAGATCGGGCAGCGGCGTCGTGAACGGGGGCGGCAATAGACTGTTACCTGGAACAACTGCTGCGGGCGGCATTTGCATAGGCACAGTGCATGCTGTTCCAAGCGCTGTAAACTGTTGCGGTATCGCTTGCTGTTGTCTAGTAACGTCAGCCATCAATGCAAATAAATTCGCTGTTTCTGCTGCACATTCATGCGATACAAAACGTTCAATCGATACTGCTTCGTTTCCAATAACGTGCCGATTACCGTCATCTGTAACGCAGACGGGAAAGCTACATATAACAAATGGACCCATTATAAGGTACAGGACATTAAAGCTGGTAGCTTTTCCAATTTAGAGATTAAATTACACTTTTAATACAATATGCTTGATTCTATAAAAAATAAGAGTTTCAGCAAGGTAGGTTGCACCTAGGCTATCACTTTGGGGCCCATTGCATATTCACAATTATCTGTATTTTACCTACAATTATCTGTATTCTGGCTACGCTATTCACAACTTCAAAAATTTTAATGTATTTGATGAATGATATAACCTTGCCAATTTTTGCCTAACATTGCGCTTAGTATACGGATCCAGTATTTGGAACCGACCGACCGCGCGCTGTTCAACATTGGCAATGTTCAAAGTTTAATAAAATAAATGTCAATGAATGCAATAACACACAAAAACAACTTACAAAACGCTTGATCAACCGAGTCGTAATCGATAAACTGTATCACAACGTACGGATGCTGCCCAGGAACTGTGTCTATTTTCTCGATTCCACCGTACACAGAAAAATAATCCCTGAAGGAAAACCAAAATAAACGTCAACTTACACGTATGATATTTATATAACATAATTTTAAGACGAGTTTTTTAAAACTGATATAAAAACGCACAACCCAGAAGAGTAGCAGACAATTTTGCGAAAAGGTTTTTTCCGAGCTGAATAAGTTTGTTCTCGTAACTGCACTCTAAATACATGCTAACACGCCAAGGTTCAATTTGAAGCAAATTCAAACCATGAATCTCAATAATTGTACTGAAATTGAAATAAAAACGTATCAATATAAAGTAAACTGTCCTGAAACACGTTTTTACATTTGCGCGCTAGCCAACCGATTCCGACGCACTTTTTTCATGTCTAAAACACCGACTCATATCTATTAATTGCCTACTTAATTAGCTGTGCAATTGCTGTGTTCATCTATAGCAGTAACTGTTTGCGGATCTCTGCAGAAATTATTTTCGCACATATATAAATTCATTACAACTTGGTTTATGCAACCATTCGCGTACCCGTACACCCCAGCAGGAGCCAGCTGTTGCATTCCATACGCAAACAGACTGGTCAACATCGACACTCCGGCATTTTCTCCAAACGATGCAACAACAGCAGCTCCCACGGACCCGGCGGGAAGCTCACGGCGCAGTTCCATCAAACGGCCGTGAAAATAGTGCGGACGTTCAGACATTACTCGGTCCACCATTCCGCGAGCCAAATACGAATACGTCACCTTTCCAGATTCAAAATTATGAACCACACGTTCAACCTGCAGCAAAAGTAAAACCCGGACAAATAAACTTCTGATTCTGCAACTGCTTTTTGACTACAATACCGATTCAACATAATAAATATGTTTCGCTTTGTACCAAGTCTTTAATTTTGCTAAACTCTTTTGAACGTGTCCTACATTTTCGACTACTTGTATTTTTTGCAGTTTCTACGAGGACTAATACAAAATTAAAAATCCTCAAATCGCGCGTGCGCTATGCGCTGTTTTCGATATATTTAAATTATCTTCGTTTAAGCTATGAGCATCACAAAATAACAATCGAAGTATTAACAGCAGCATCTATACACAATTGAATAATTAGTATTGAAACTGAAAACAAATTTTAAAGAACTTGAACATCTAAGGAACATTGCACAACACTTACGTGACCAAATTGCTCAAAAAACGTTCGTAGTTCGATTAAATAGGTTTCGGTGTTTGGATTATCCAATGGATCAGCAATAAACGACGATACATTAACAATTGATACCGAGTGCTAAAACAAGAAAGTTTGCAAAATTTACTTGGGCAAGAGGAAATTTAGCCTTAATAGAGAAGGTAGCTTAGGTTAATGCGAAAGTATCATTTCCATAATTCTTAAATGTGTGATTAACTCGATGTACTCAACGTTCTCCTGAATGTCCAGCGATACGTGCATTACAGAACTTCAATTTTTTCCACCCTAGAATTTACGATCTAGAACGACTACAGCTCGGCAACAACAAGTAATACTTAACTACAGTGTCCATTATGCAACAAAACAAGTTCGGAAAAGACAGGGCGGGTATACACGCTTATTACATTTAACAATACATGGTCACGTTTTTACGTTATATAGTTTCATACAACGAACTTAGTCAGAAAATAATATAATCTAAAAACTTGCGTACCAAGCTTTTCAAAAACGCCGCGTCGGTAACTTTGATTACTAAAATTTTGTGATTGTCACCAGCCGGACCGTAAGGAAATTGAACCTGCTCGGCATCTGGTGGCATAAGGCGGTCAACTACGGCCGGAGAGCGAAATGTCACTCGTGCCGTTAAACTTGGATTTCCTTGTTCATCATTGAACATTTGCACATCCATTACCTGAAACTGTTTGAAACCAGAAATTGTTCGTTTCTTAAATATACACCAGTGCAAAACTCACATAAAATTGTAGTCAGAATTCACATGAAACTATGTCAGGCGGTATTATTTATGGACCTGTTCAGTTCAAAACACAGCAGATTGTACATATTTATAGGAATACGACTAAACCACAATTTGCATAAATCCTGGCCCACAACTGTATTTCTTGGTTTCGTCTAGAACAGGAACTTGTCTACCTAAGCAGCACCCACATAACCAAGTATTTCTTACTATAATTACTTTGATTCAAAAGCGCAAAACCTGGAGCTGCGTTATTCGCAAACGGTGTAATGTAACATGCTATGTCAAAGCAAAAAGTCCAAAAACATCAAGTAAGTTTCATTCCATTTCATTTCAGCAGTTAATCCGATCCTTCTTAGTTTTGTTGTTGTCTCACCTCGCCGTAACGCTCGAAATAGCGTTCAACCTCGGGAATTGTGGCAGTTGGCGGTAGTAAATAAACATCAACTTGATGCGGATAAAGCGACGATTTAGTCTAAAAACAATGAGAATTATTTTTCACCTAAGTAGTTCACATTTGTCAGTACTTTGAAAAAAAGCTGTTGTAAAATAAAAGATTAAACCGATACTTATAACCGTCTGCATAAACGTGAACAAATTATGCAGCTATCTGTTGCAACAACATGCTGGAATGATATGTCAGAAACATATATAAAGAAACCAGACATTACAAAAAGTAACTTTAACAATTAACCCAGGTCACAATCAGGGTGCAACCGGAATTCCGGTTCCGGTTCCGGCATTTTTTCACCTTCCGGTTCCGGTTCCGGTAAATTTTTACGGATTTAAAAATTCCGGTGTTATAATTTGGCCGTTTTCTTAACTTTGCTAATTTTTAAGAATCTCTTTTGAAAGCCACTTGTACTAAAAATATAAGCCAATGGTGGTGGATTTCACTTCAGTCGACGACGAAAATTTAAAATACAACAAATAAAATAAATACCTATGTTCGACTAAGGTTATTTCACAAATAATAGAGCAAAAAATAAGAATAAAATGAAATTTTTGGTGAAATGCATTTTTCACTTTCCGGTTCCGTTTCCGGTTCCGGTAAAATTTTCAAATTCCGGTTCCGGTAAATTGTAATTCCGGTTGCACCCTGGTCACAATTGCACATTGTAAACTATACGCATCAAAATCTTATACAAGCTTACCAGTGTTGTCGTATGTGGCCAAGCCAGTATTCTAGCGGTATCTTTTTTAATGTTGAATGTTTTCAAGTCCCGTAATGCTGCCATACTCTCTGGGTACGCCGCCAATTTGCAGAAGGAATATTTGGGTCCATTTCGGCCAACATGTAAATATAAATCGGCGACCTTAAACATTATGTTAATTCCATCTCCAGCAGGTTATGCAATTTTAAATACTACAAGATAGCTCTTATCTGCCGCAGAGGTGTTACCAGGGTACAGCGTACCCATTTTGTCAGAATTAAACCCAGTTCTTAATAAACTTGTTAGTTTGAAAGCATATAACACTGCGTGTTAATTTCGCACCAGGGTTTTAAAATTCAAAGCCGGTTCTTATCAGGTATATACAGGCTAATTTGAATAATTGATTAAACATAAATTAGGACTTTTTACATTATTTCACTAATTATTAGTATTACAAGCGATTTGATTTCAGTACTAAAACGTTCTTGAGTGTGAGGAATCTGAAAAAATTATTCATAATCCTCCAAAATAGATAAATACATAGCTATCTGCGAACTAATTAGCATATTAGCTATGCCAATTATGGCAGTTGGGAAAGCGTTTGTGTGCTGCTTGCTGTAGGGGTTTCGTGCTTTACAAATTTATATATAGGGTTTAGAAATAGATACACTTAAAAATTGGCTAGCTACACGCTGATTTGCTTATTACCTGCGACATATTATAGCATTTGAGAGCATTATAGTTTTAAAAGTTTTGTTTTGTCGCTGCATAACACCATGTTCCGTAAGGTTTTTAGACAAGAAATACTTAAATGTGTCGCTCAATACTTGCTATATTTGCAAATTAGTACATAGGATACTCGCTAATTAGCATATTAACTATTTCCATTATTGCATTAGAGCGTACTGCTATTAAGTGGGTCCGAGCTTCGTTTGATTCCTGTAGTTACCCCGCGACTGGCATAGACTGATATATTTATAGGTGGGGGAAGGTCATATGAGAAGGACCGAAGTAAGAGAGCTGCGACGTACTGAGGTTCCTCTCACGCAGTAAGAAAAACACAGAAATATGTAATGAATGCCTTATGGCAAATGAACTATTAATATAAACTACAAACAAGTATCATCCTCCGATTCACTTTTTTACATATAATCTAAAATCAACTAGGGGTTCGATACCGGGGTGCTACCTACCAAAAGCCACCCACTTAAAATTTTCCTCCGGTTCAGCCGCAGCCTCACCCATTTGAAATGTTCCGCTGTTCAGCCCCACCCCACTCACGATTTCTCCCCCCGTTAATTTTACGGCTGTTACATTTTTTTCGAAATCAGCAGTATGAATTAAACTAGGGATGTGCCGATATCAAAATTTTTGCCGATGCCGGTTCTTATTTTAAAATTTTGCCGATGCCGCTCCAACTTTAGTACACCACGCTTAATAAGCAGATAGAATACTACATTACGTTATATATGAAGGCTTAAACCCTAACCATCATAAACGATTATAATTTTATAAGAACGGTCAATTTCAAATAATTTTTCAAACACAACACAAGAGAGATAACAATTTTCCTGAGCAGAAACACTATTGTGCGCCCAGAAATGAAATTGATAGCATTCTAACTGACTGTTATGTGCAAAAAGTATCTGCAAAGAATCGGCAATTTTTTGCAGTGCCGATGCCGATACTCACGAAAAGTGCAGATTATTACCGATGCCGATTAATCGACACATCCCTAAATTAAACATATTCTCTCCTCTCTCGATCATATGTCTTATATTCGATCTGTGTTTATTATTTATATGGTCGCTTTTGACTACATGCTTATAGGCGTAACTAAGCACAAACTAGTGCGACTGTCGCTTTATTGAAATTTCTGATTTTCCCCGGTTGCGAACCGGTGGGCTGCCGGTTGATGCCCCTCCACTCTGTCGCACACCAGCGAATGCCCAGAGATTGAATTTTTTATTCCAAACGATTGTGCGTATATATTAGATAGATACTAACTGTAATAAGATTAAAATTGGTGGCTTTGTGAGTTGAAAAACAACACAAAATTGAAATGAATTTTTGTCTAAAACTAAGATGAAGAGTTGCGCGAGAATATATGTATTTTTTGCGCAATGCCATAATTTTAACTTACCCTGCCAAACAGCGCCATGTGGCTATGCAACGATTCGTTTGTCACCGACTGATCAAGTTTTGTTATATAAAACCACTGCAACACTTCTCCTTCCTAAAATATTGTAAGTAAAACACTCAGTTGATTGACACCAAGTGACATTTAGCAGGTTTATCTCGGATTTCGAAACCGAATCTGGCAGCCAATTAAACGCGATGATAAATCGGAAACCAATATTGGTTAGTTTCTTATCTTACCATTCAATTGTACGTTTTATTTCGATTAAATATATCCTGTTCAAAACCGAACAGTAATCAATAATTTGCACGCCTACGTCAACTTTTGTCGCGATTCATTGATATGCAATATTTATTGGGTGAAGCGAAACCCGAGTGAAGCTCGGAGTTTCGCAAAGCGTTTTAAAGCCGTTTATTAGCTACAAGCTGATTTGCATAATTAGTTGCCTAAATTTGGACTTTTTACATTATTTCACTAATTATTACAGTTACCAGTCGATGTGGAAATACATTTATTGAACGAAGCTCGAACACACGTAAGCAATTAAGTATTCAGATTCTTCACACCCAAAAACCCTTTAATACTGAAATTAGATTGCTTCTAACTGTAATAATTAGTGAAATAATGTAGAAAGTTTTAATTTAGGCAGTCCATAACAACCAAGTTACAATTTGACGTTAGTCATGTTTTGCCTTTAAGAAACTTAAACCTTTTACAATGTTACGACAAACGTTAACTTGAGTTGTTCGAATGAAGATTTCTACCAAAAACAACGGTATCTTATCATAACGGCCCATGTTACGATATAAAGGCATTCCCATTGTCCCGGGTCAGCAATAAACTAGGAGTGCACACATATGTACGTCGGTAGCATATGCACAGCCAAATATATAGTATATTACTGAGCGAAGCGAAATTCCGAGCGAAGCTCGGAGTTTCGCGAAGCGTTTTATGTTTTGTACTTGGGGGTCGAAAGGTGGATGTCCGTCCGTCCGTCTGTCCGTCCGAAAAGAATCTCACGAACGGCTGAACGGATTTTGATACACTTTTTTGTTTGAAAGCCAATTATCCTGGGATGTTAACCTCGCGTTGGGGTTTGAAAATTTCAAGCCGTTTATTAGCTACAGGCTAATTTGGATAATTAATTAAGCCTAAATTAGGACTTTCCACAATATTTCACTAATTATTACAGTTAGAAGCCATCTAATTTTAGCATTAAAAGGTTTTTGTGTGCAAGAAATCTGAATAGACCGTTTACAAACATCAAAAACCGATAACTGAGCAGTTAGCTAACAGGTAAATTGCATATTAGCATAGTTTATAAGCCTAAATTAGGACTTTTTACAATATTTCACTAATTATTAAGGTTAAAAGGAATCTAATTTCAGCACTAAAGGGTTTTTAGGTGCGAGGGATTTGAATAAATTGTTTAAAAACCTCTAAAACCCTGGCTTCTCCACGGGGCGGGGGTGGGCCCCCCAGCACTTTTCGAAATTTTCATTTTCCCCCGGCGAAAATTTTGCCGCCCCCAGGAAAGGCCCCCCGGCGAATTTTCGGCCGCCCCCCAGCAAATTTTTTGCTGGTGTCCCCCAGGACTTTTCTAGGTCAAAAATTTTCAATGTTAAAACGTAAAGACCTGGATTTCTTTTGAGGCAGACATTCGGCAAAATATGATTTTATATTACGCTGAGTACTCATAATTTTTAGTAGCGTTACAAATACCCGTAGTAACTAATACAATTCAATAACGAACTGAAAAAGCACAAATATATAAAGACCGTTTCAGGGCATACAGCATTCGAAAGTACCTTGCAGCAGCAAGTTCAACCCGCCTGAGCCTTATGATAAATTGAAGCTGTGACTAATATACAAAATATATATTAATCACAGTTTCAATTATAGATTATCTATATTTTATATAATTGTGCTTCTTTCAACTTCTGGTTAAGTTGTCTGTATATACGTAATATTAGTTAAAATTATTGTTATTAGCGTTTGCGAGAAATTTTTGTCATGTTGAGCGATGAGTAATCTTACGTTGAGTTGGAAACACGGTCTAGAATGAAAAAATGGTCCAAAAAGTCGGTATGCAAAATTTTAAGCCTACCCCCAGATCATCTGGGGCCCCCAGGAAAATTGCCCCCCAGCAAAATCAGCTGCCCCCCAGGAAACTCTAGGGGGCCCCCCAGGAAACTCCCCCGGCGGAAATTTTGAAGCTGTGGAGAAGCCAGAAACCGATAACTGAGTACGTAGTTAGCTAATAGATAATTTGCATATGAGCAGGGCGCAACCGAAATTACAATTTAAAGGAACCGGAATTCCGGTTGCACCCTGCATATGAGCATAATAAAGCCTAAATTAGGCGTTTTTACAATATTTCACTAATTATTATGGTTACAAGCAATCTAATTTCAGCAATAATGGTTTTTTGGTGTGAGGAATCTAAATAAATTGTCTACAGACACTCAAAACCGATAATCGAATAGTTAGCTAATAGCCAATTTGCATAATAGCTTAATTGACAAGACAAAACTAGGACTTTTTTAAATTATTCCAATAATTATTAGGGTGACTGAAGGGTTTTGGGGTGCGAGGAATCTGAATAAACTGTTAGAAACCTCCAAAATCGATAAACAAATAGTTAGCTAATAACTAATTTGCATACTACCGTAATTGCTTACGTGTGTTCCAGCTTCGCTCAATAAATGTACTCCCACTACGACTGGTAGTATTGATGTACCAACTGTTGTAGTGCCCATGATAACAATGGTTCGTTTCGTAGTGGCTTATCTATTTACATGTTCCGCCATTGTAACCAACTTTAAAACAACGGCATTATGTACGTACCAAATCAGGCAACATTTCATCATAATGAACAGCGAGATTGATGTTGAAAATATTTTGAAAACGATGCGATAAAAACGCAACTTTCTCGCGTTCGTCAGTCACTTCCATTTCGATCGTCGACAACCGTTGTTCGCCATTGGCTTCTGTGGTCCACGATTTTATCTAAACATACAAACTAAGTATAGTATTGTTCAAAAATCATCTGCTTCATTTCAAAGCCGACCATATTTTATTACTTTAAAAAATCAAGCATGAAATCTTAAGAAAATATAAACTTGAAGTTTCACAAGTTTTGACACCCAAAACGAAGGAACCGCAACTACTCGGCCTTCTCCAATTCAGATAATTAATGACAGTCATAAAACACAAACGAGCACGGGGTAAAATGATAGACCAAATTTTGACAATACGAAACTTACGTTTCCAAATTTGGTAAGTCGACCAGTTAAAATACGTTTAAATGCATGCTCGTTGTTCGAATCACTGCTAGCGACCCATTCCAGTTTGAATTTCACAGATGGCTACAAATCAGGAACACAAAAAAATTAATCGAGGATGTAAATAAGCTTATCTACAAAAATCTATTCTGGTTAACTGCTTTAATATATAAACTTTACATTTTAGTTACGTTAATTCCACATCACGTTTCCCGTTTTTGATTAATTTTTCTGCAATTTAATTTACCAGCGGGAAAATACAACCAAAACCTTCGAGAGGCTCAATTTGTTACAGTACTTAGAGTGCTAAGCTGTTTGCCCCATAGCTAACCGTGCTCACTTTTTTAACGTTATCCTCATATTTATCGGCGAACGAAGCCGCGTAAGAATGTGCATACGCGTTCCCAAATTGCTGAATTGCAGAATCCATAGCACTCCGTGGTCCGTAGATATACGAGCGAGTATATAACTTGGCTTAAATTCAAAAATCAAACTTAAGATAACTGTACAAACAGCGATACATATAAATATGCAAATAATATTATGCATATTAAAAAGGAAATGAGACTTCAATTTCACTTTCCGTCATGAAGGCAGAGTGGAACCGGATCCGGCTCAACAAAAATCGACATCAGGTTCCGGCTCCGAGATTATAAGTTGCCTCATATATATTTAGTGCTAAAAGTTATACATACTATAACTCTTTATTACAGTAGTATTTATGATTAATGCGAAACCATTATCAAAACAAAAAATTATATCAAGCACTACTATACCAGCGTGGTTACATTTTACTTTATTAGAATATGCACCAACCGGCTCCGGTGTGTTTTGGCACTCAAAATGAGGTGCACTGGTGTCACTGACAGCAGCAGGGCTTCTAAAATTGTTTAGTAATTGACATTCAGAGAACATGTAATATTCCACCCCTAGTTTTCGAACAAGGTTAGTTAAGTGCGGCATATATAATGTTGTTGAAACTTATTTGTTCCGGGTGGTGCAAAGCAAATTTCAATACCAGACACAATTAAGATCCAGATCAATTATCCACTCGGATTGCAGTTGCACTTTAATTCAACTCATCACTTTGAAAATTTTCTGTTACTTTTTAACACAAATATATAATAACGTAGGATCATGACACGTAGAGTAAGAACTTAAAGGCTTTTAATTCAGCTTCGCATTTAAATAATGTTCCCATTCAATCAGAACCGCCTACGTGAGAAATTAAAACTCAATGACTGGTACCTCAAGTAAAGTAATCTATGCTCCAATACACAGTTAGGCGAACCCATTAAAGTTGCAATGAAGTTGGAAGCGTCACGTTATTTCGTAAGTGGTTCTAACCCTGTACCAGGTGACCTCCATATTCCCGGAAAACAAAATCATGCAGCAGCGCACTTATCACTGCTCATAGGTCAATGTTTATTGGTTTCGTATACTGCTCGTTTATATATTCACTGCACCATTATATAATTACCATGTTTGTTTTCAATCAAACCCGCGACACTTTGTTCTAGATAGAGACAATACAGAAGTTTGATCTAACAACAAACAAACTTTTCATTAAACTAGAATTGAGATACATCAAAATGATAGCGTCCATTTATATTCGTGTTTCAATGAAACTTTTTTCAATAATTCCTGAAAAAACATGAAGAAAAGCCATTTTCCGCTTAGCTACGTAGTTAACACATTTCAAATTATCAAAACCAGTTCATTCGTTGAACGCAGTTTGTTAAAGCACAGGCTGAAGCAAATTTAGCACAAACGTAGCCATGAATATTGCAAAAAAGGGTTTTCTTCCGGAGACTGATGTTTATTATCTAAGATGACGGGTGCATAAAGAAAATCAGAAATATTTTTATGTAACGTACGCGTTTCAGCGTCACGCTAGGATTTGCATTAAGATTGATTTAGTACTAAAATTGTACTCGACTCCTTGATCACTTAAAATGTTTACGAGCCTCTGTCGCCGTTCTCGCCGCACCTCATAAGAAGTCTAGCCACTAAAACATTTCTAAAGGCTCAGGATAATGCTTACTCATGAAGCACGCTAGTGGGTGATCCATAAGTGTTTCATAGCCGCTTCTTCAGCAAAATGCTACATAATATTTGAATATTGATGCACAAAGCGTTCTCGGAAACGTTGTAGCGGAAAAATTCAAAATCCGCGAACAGCGTGCAGGCTTCTCTAGTTTTAGAGGAAATTAAAAGTGTGAGGACAATTTAATGGCCGGGAAATTTAAAAACCGGTGCGTTCAAATTTTGGCAGGAAATTCAACTTTTGATGGAAAAATTAAATTGTGAAGGAATTTATTTCGAATTTCGCAAAAAATAGTAATTTTGTGCAAACTTATATACCAGAGATTACACAACTGTTGTCCGGTTAAGTGGGACATTCAAGGTAAATAGCGACGGTATAAAAATGTCCACAATGCTGTCTACGCAAGAGGAGTATCAACCGCGCAGCTAACTATATTGTCGGACGCTGCATGAACAAGTCGCAATCATTATATAACGTGTGCGAGACATAACTATAATAACGGCACATTTGTAAAACTTATTTGACGAGTCTATGCCGAAATATTCAAACAGGGATCCTATAAAAATAAAATCTCAATTCAAAGTTAATCAACGGTTCAAACTCGTGTGTAACTGTCATTTATAGCTACAATTCACACTATATCAGGCTTGATACTAACGGTTCTGTTTGCTCTGTTTAGATTTGGTTCGGTGTGCAAATATATATGGAACTAAGTATATTTTTCAGTGAATCGGTTTCGGAAATCCAAACATAACTGGTCAAATTTAATAGTCTGTGGTTGGGCTTACTAACCTTAAGCAAAAACTTAACAGCCAAGTCTCAGTCCAGTGTCCATATTATCAAATGCATGTGGCACCTGTCAGGAGTTAGCGATAGGTCTTACATCTTTCTAACAAAAAATTGGGAGATTCGAAATTTGGCAATCAGAATATAGCAGCATCTTTAAGTATGCTATTGAAGCATTCGAATATTAAACTGTTGTTTTACACAAGCTCCACCGCAGGACTGAGCTCATGTCAGTATGCAGCAAGATGTAAAAAAAGAAATGGATTCAATATCGCACTGAATCATAAATATTTTTCTGATGGTATGATTGGAAAAATGACAAAACCAGGCAGCTCTAAATATTATAAACAATATATGCAATACACCGAAAACACCAAATCTTCTCTGAAAAATCGTCGAGAATATGGTTCAATATTCTCACTCAGGTTTTAATTCAGAATTTGTTCTCGTCAGCTACAGAGTGGTGCAACAAGGCAAACTATTCAAACATTTTTTACACAATAGCACTTCGGATATCCGAATATATATTCGGATAGCAAGCAATTTATTCATATTTCTTCTCGGATATATAACCAAATATTTTTTATATTCTGATATCCGGTGCCAATCTATAGTTATCATTATGGTCAATGTTAAAATTAAATCAACAGTTGGAATTATTTGGTTGCCGTTGCATACTAGACAACTCGTGTATAACGAGGTCGGTTCTTGTTGAGTTACTGAACGCCTAAACCTTAGCGTAAAAAAGCTTACCGTATTTCTTACTGGAACAGGACAGTGAAAAATACCGGATTTCCCTACCGGAACCGGATACCGGTTTCACCCTGCTTATAAGCAAAAAATTAATCTAAAACTTGTGCTTATTCGACTAATCCCAACAATTCGAGTATAGATTGTGTAATTCCGACAAACAAAATACAACAGCGTTACTTCTATCTCCAAATATTGTCTAATCCCAATAAATTTACATCATTTGAATTGGCATATGTTTTATCATAACATGCCAAAACGCTGGCTTTTGAACGCGCACCACTGCTTGGAAATATCAGTTAACAGAGCGCCGATCGCTTTTAGAGACGGCATGGAGGCCGTCTTTTTCAAAATGAGTTAAATTTCCAGGGTATAAATTTAACACTGTGTTTTCCTTGAATATCTTGCTTTGTTGCAATTTTTCATGGTTTATGGTTACCTTTCTCAATCTTGAATTTATTAATATTCAAGCTAAAAGATCGACCACAATTTTACAAAAAATTTTTAATTTGAAAATTAATCAGGTCAAATGAAAGATTACGTATCATTCATTCTTAAAAGTGTAAATAAGTCGATTTTATGATCTGTGTGTAGAGCCAAGTCAACGAGAGGATAATATGACGTGCCGTAACACTTTTATCCGGTTTTCAAGCATTGGTCAGCGAAATTTGTTTGCAAGGTCTGTTACCCCGACTCATTGCGCGCAGGAATTTTGAATCTATAAAACGTCTGCCTGTGTTTAAATTGTTGTATCCCAACCTGATTGGTGTTTCAGTTTCATTTAAATGAAAATCGTTGTCGTTTAATTTTCCTAATCGTGACGAGTTGCAATTAATATTTACTAATATTAAAAATTAGCATTGTGAAATTGTTCGATATAACTGATTAATACAAGACACGTCCAGTGCCGTGACTAAAAGTGTAAGGACTCCCAAAGTCAAACGAAGGGCCCCCACAGTCATAAGCTTTGGTTCGGGACCGCGGCAGGAGTACCGATGCCTCAAGCTGCGGAATTGGGCTCATTTGTATCAGGTATCAAACAGTGCAGCAATTTATTAAAAAATATAGAGTGCACACACGCCGGAACGCAAAATATAATGGCAAATGGAGCTTGACAAACGAAAAATGAGGATCGGAAACCCAAAAACAATGCAAAGTCGAGTTTCGGATATCCGAAATAGACAATATAATTTCGGATATCCGTATATCTGGTCAAATATCCGGCAAGGATTGCTGGATATAAAAAAATATCCAATGCCCATCATTAGTTTTTACAGCTGTAAATGCTGACGCATGTTTTATTTGTTTTGTTTGTCACCACAACAGTTCAAAAACAGCGTAAAATCATACAATAAAAGCTGGGTGGAAGACGTTGAAGTTTACATATGCCTGCAAACAGTATTGCGCAATAATTGTGCAATATTTGTTTCTTTAAGCTTCAAACTATTAAAATGACGTTATAAATTTATGGCGTAGTATACATGTCTGTTATATGTTTTTCGGCAACTTTGTTCAGTTGCAAACAGTTAAGTGTTGGGTTTGGCAAAGCGCAGGTTTTTTTTTCGTTTAAAAGTACTGAGAGGTTTTTCTGTTCAAACAGGTGCGGAGTTTTGGCAAAGTCTTTGGCAGGATTGGAACGGAATTCCGATTCTGGCTAGAATTCTGATAAAATTTGGGTTTCGATTCCTGCTAAAATTCTGACAAAATTTGGGTTCCGATTCCGATTGGCTGCTATTTCGATGCCAGAATTATGATTTTTTGCGTATGAGTTTTTAAGATGATTGAACTTAGATTATGCCTGTTGTTTTTTGTTTGCAAATCTGTTTTTCTTAGTAAGTAATTTGGTTGTTACTTGAACAGCAATTACCAGCGCAGACTGTTCCGTTGATTTGAAAATTTTAACCCTTTCTCACATGAATATTTTCTATTTCCCCTGAGACCTACTTTTATGCTAGGATTCGAACTCCGGTGACTGGAGTGGACGTGTATACCATCACCACTCAGCTATAGGAGCTTGACGCTAGAGCCCGAGGGGGCTCTCACGTCTTGTGATGATTTAGTACTATGTATACGTGTTGCAATTGTTAAACACGGTGCGATATACATTATTTAACGTATATATACTGCGATTAGTTGCCTATAAGCAACTCAATGGGAGAAGGGGTTATAGATAGTAAACTGAAAATTTTTCGCTTAACCCTTTCTCACATGAATATTTTCTATTTCCCCTGAGACCTACTTTTATGCTAGGATTCGAACTCCGGTGACTGGAGTGGGAGGCGTATACCATCACCACTCAGCTATAGGAGATTAACGCTCGAGCCCGAGAGGGCTCTCACGTCTTGTGGTGATTTAGTACTATGTATACGTGTTGCAATTGTTAAACACAGTGCGATATACATTATTTAACGTATATATACTGCGATTAGTTGCCTATAAGCAACTCAATGTGAGAAGGGGTTAAGTTTTATCTTGACACGAATAAACAAAATCACAGATTTTCAAACAATTCCGCTTCCGGCACAATGTACTTCTTATTACACTGCAATAAATGGTTGAGTCGAATTTGACTCTGGCAGTTGAAATGAAATTTAGATCACATCAGTCGTTTTTAGTGGACGAAAGCGGAAACGGTTGAAATGTTAACAATTCAATTATAATCATGGATGCCAGTAAGTAAGGTGCGGGTGCTGATATTCCGTTCGCAAGTTCAGAAGTGCATCACCAAAGACTCTAACGACGAATCGGGACACAATGTTACCCTGTGTATGCATAAGCACAGCAAGTACGCCTTAACCTAGGCCTGTGCTTGTGAATTTTTTTCAAAAGCGCCTAAAGTGTACCGTTTGCAATATATATCCAGACTTGCACTTATCCGTTGAATTAAACGTTTATTTGTCTTGTATCACAAGCTTGAGCGATAATGCGAGGTTATACTCAGGAATGTACGTTCAAAATTTTAGTAACTACGCTTTAAAGTTTCGAACTCAACTTTCTTTGGTCTTGGAGTCATTTATGCAATACCGTTAGGGATAACTGACATTTATAGACTCTAATTGAAGTTTAGTGATTATATCCGCTTACGGACTCTTATTAAGAATACAGACTTCTATTAATTTGGACTCAAAATGGGGACCGCCTTTTTATCACCCCCTCTTATTTGGGTCACTACAGTAGCGTATTGTGATGTTTACAGCTTTAGAGCAAAAATATATATAAATATATATACATCATTTTGTCGATTTGAAATTTATCAAGGATTCTTCAAAAAATGTCTGAGAGTTGTAAATCACATAACAGTGTTTCTTTAGAAGCAAATGATCCCAGTGGTGGCAGCGAAGCATCAGTGTGAGTTTTAGGTCCATGTTACTTTTAAGCTTTTAAGGGCCGTCCAGGATTCTGGTGGGCCTGAATAATAGTAGGCTTACATTATAGGCATTCTTTGCTTAGGCATAGGCTGAACAATACACTTTTCGAAGCTTAGGCTTAGGCTTAGGCTTAGGCTAAGGAATACACTAAATCTGCTGGACTGCCCTAAAAAGGAACATTGGTTCAGTTTTATACCGAAGTAATCATCATTTAACAACCATTGCGCTTGGAACTGTTTATATGAAATTTTTAAAACATAATCTTATTCTGCGAAATTGATTTATACACGCGAGTGTTCAAAACTTCAGTGTTTAGTAGCTCGCGGCGCCCATATGGACACCCAGGCACATGGATTGTCTTGCAAAAAATATTCCCCATATGTTGTGTATCCATCGTGTTGCTAACGGTTGTTAGGGTTCTTGCTCGTTTCGTTCGCGGGGTTTTTCGTTATATGTTACGTTTCCGCGTAGGTGTTACCAGTTCACCACTTTGCTTTTGACTCAGCTGTTGTGCAATTGAACGATACCTTGCAAGGGGTCCCCAATTAGTTCAGCCAGTGCTGAATAAAACGGAACAAACGTACAAAAATATAGCGGGTTTGATTGGAAAGTATTGAGTTTAGCTAAGGTTATAAAGTTGTACAAACTTTACAGACGAAATATTTAAGTTAAACGATTACCAGATGCTAATGGATCGTCTTCGCAAAACTGCACTCGCCTGTTACACTGGTGTACGCATTGCAACGTAGATAGTAATAGTTGTAGTATGGCTTTGCGTTCTTCCAAGATATAAACGCACGCTGCTGCGATGCGTCAACATGTGTGGCATAAAATATTGTGTTGTGAACAATGCGTGACACAATCGTCACATCACTGTGTTCAATTGTAAATATCAATAACTTAAATCTTGGATGAGCAATTTCAGAACAGATGATTTTGAAAACTTAGATCTCGCAAATGGTTCGACTAGTAAATGCGCTCCTGCAAGCTTGCAATCTGATTCGCTCGTCACCACAAAACGGCAAACCAGAGTTGATCCGGGAGAGAAAGCTGGTTTGTACACCATTCCAATGAAGGATGGGGTCAAGTAAAGATTAAATTATACATTGCGACAGCTACAAATTGTTTTAAAATAAGCGTTCATAATACATTTTTATAAAGATGTAATGTTTTTGGGGCCTGCAGATGATTAACTTTCGCAGCCGCATTGCAACAAACCTAATATTGAAAAACTGAACGATTACTCAAGTGATTGAATAAGTGTGAGAATTGAAACGGAATTTTCCGTATGTTCAGAGCAAAAGCGACAGCCGATACTTACCGGAAGCGGAAACAGATGTTTGGCTGTAGCCAAAGTTTCAAAGTATTGAGCGGTACTTTTTGAATTATAGAAAAAGATGTACAATATTTATATGTTATTTCAGACTTCCAATGAAAGTTGTCAACCGTGAAAAAGTCACAATTCGGATGAAGTAAGGTGGTTGATTTAATAAGAAGTGCTGAATTTTGGTAAAAAAATTACACAGAGGTTTAAAGGTGGCTGTCCGTCTCTCTGTTCGTCCGACAAGAATATCAGGAACTGCTGACCTGATTTTGATGGACTATTACAGTAGAAATTTTCACTTTGCATTATTTCACTAAATTATTAGGGTTACAAACGATCTGATTTCAGTAAGAAATGGTATTTGAGTGCGAGGAATCTGAATTTAACGTTTATAAGTCTCTCAAACATATAAATGAATAGCTAGCTATCAACTAATTATCATATTAGCTTTATTTTAAATCGTTTCGCCACCTATTAGTGTTTAATACAAGCTATTTGATATCAATGTGTTTTGGCTGTGATGAATACGAATAAATTATTTATAAACATCCAAAACAGATAAATAAATAGCTAGGTAACAACTAATTTGTGCATTAGCTCTGCCAACTGTGGCAGTTGAGTTCGGAATATATCATTTTTATAAGCGTTTTTGAACTCTCTATACTTGCAAGCATATTAACTATTCGAATTATTGTGTTCGAGCATACTGTCAGTAAGTGGGTCCTAACCTTTGCTCCTTACGTGTAGCCCGCTACGACTGGAAGGTAGAATAGTGATTAAACAGTACCAAGCAGAGATGGAATTGGATAAAGGATTCTTTACCTGGCCCACACTTTACCCGCGAAAATTTCACATGTTTACCCGCGGGTATACCCACGCAACTATTCGAATTATTGTGTTCGAGCATACTGTCAGTAAGTGAGTCCTAACCTTTGCTCCTTACGTGTAGCCCGCTACGACTGGAAGGTAGAATAGTGATTAAACAGTACAAAGCAGAGATGGAATTGGATAAAGGATTCTTTACCTGGCCCACACTTTACCCGCGAAAATTTCACATGTTTACCCGCGGGTATACCCACGCAAAATTGCTTTGCCCAATAACTACCAGCCCTTGTTTCTTTGTGTTATGGAAAAACATGTATAATTTTCCAACGTACTGATATTATATATAATCGCCTTTCCTTGATTTATGTCAGAGTTATCTTGATTAGTAAGTAGCTGTCATAGTGCGACTAGAGATGGAAAATACTGGTGCCGATAGCCAACAAGTTTTTCCGAAGACGGAACTGGAGTTCATGAGGATACGAAATTTACGTAGTTAAAATCATATCCGAATTGTAAATTTCAAAAAATTTGTGCGCTGTAAATTCCAGTGAGTTGAGTTTAACTCAGAATGAGTTGATTACTCGCAGCAGTGTGAGCTCTGAATTAGGTCTTTCAGAAGTCAGAAATCTGAATTCATTTAACTGGTCATGAGTTAATTACTCAACTCACCCGGAATTAAATCAGCCCAGAGTGAGTTAATATCTGCTTACTGTTATTAAAATAACCAGAAATAACTAATAATCTGTGAACTGATTAATCAACTCATTAGAATTTACAGGGTGACTGTTGCCAAAAGTTAATCAACTTAACCGAACAACACAAGTTTTATAGGAATGTGAAAAATGTCACTAGTAAAATAGCTGATAGCAAAAATTCTACTGGATACGGAAGTCAGTTTTCTAAATGAGTCAAAAGCAGACTTCTGCTTGTACTCTGAGATATGAAAAAACAAACCATTATTCTTTATAAGTAAAAGAGCTTATACACCGAAATATGTTAAACCTCGTGTGTTTGCGTTCGTTACCAAATTTTCGGTGGGTAAATAAATCACAAGGTTTTACGCAGGTATTGAAATTTTCAATCCGCGAGTACCTGCGTCAAAATTTTTTACACGGCCCGCGATTACACATAGATTCTGTGCAACTCTGGTACAAGAGCCATGTTTCAAACATTAGGCACTTTTAAGGTTGTAGCCGATTTCATGCCTTATAAGTGTTTTGGTTTCATTAACATCGACTGTGTTGTAAATGTCATCAACTATTTGCTTCAACACTTTGTTACCTGGTTAATTATTAAACCATTTACATGAGAAAAATTTGTCTTTTTAGGGACGTCGGCGGGTACGAAGAAGCAAAACTCGAAGTGATCGAATTTGTTAATTTTATTAAAAATCCAGAACAATATAAGAAGCTCGGTGCCAGGTTACCGCACGTAAGGCCATGTATTTTAAATGTTTTAAAATTATTGCTTATGTTTGAATCATTGCCATGATGGACAACGCTGATAGCCGTCCAATTGTCACGGAACAGCAATGTACCAGAAGTACACGCAACAAATGCAATTTTAACAGTAAGACAGTGGGGACAGTTGGGACAATTGGGAAACTTGGAACAGTTGGGATAGTTGGGACAGTGGGGACAGCTGGGACAATGAGGACACTTGGAACAGTTGGTATAGTTGGGACAGTGGACACAGGTGGGACAATGGGGACACTTGGAACAGTTGGGATAGTTGGGACAGTAGGGACAGTAGGACAGCAAGGACAGTTGGGACAGCGAGACAGTATCTGAATTCAAATATGAATGTGCTTAGCGTCCCTTAAAACTGGACTGATAGGGCTGCATCCCCCTGAATGAAAAGAAAAAATGCCCCTAGTACACCGTTACTCAGAATATATAATATATATGTTTATATATATGTCTGTACCTATATGTTATATATTTGGCTGTGCATATGCTACAGGTGTACGTATGTGTGCACTCCTAGTTTATTGCTGTCCCGGGACAATGGGAATGCCTTTATATCGTAACATGGGCCGCCATGATAAGATACCGTTGTTTTTGGTAGAAATCTTCGATCGAACAACTCAAGTTAACGTTTGTCGTGACATTGTAAAAAGTTTAAGTTTGCTTAAAGGCAAAATATGACTAACGTCAAAATGTAACTAGGCTGTTATGGACTTTCTCCCGCATTTAACGTTAAGACTTATTCAAACACTCAAGTTCAGGCGTAGGTTTAGATAATGGTTTAGACACAGGATCAGCCGTTTGTAGGCCTTTTTCGGAACTATATACTAAGCCTATCATGCTGTGGGGGAAGAGTACGAGAGCCTGTGACTTAGATTAGTCAAAAACGAATTGATGTACTACGTTTTTGGCCACGTTATCGTTTTGAACACAATGGTTTGACTGAAAGCCATAAAGTAAATATTGTTGAAAAAATTGTTTGCATTTTTGCCTTCTCTACACACTTCCTCTACTTGCAGGCTGAGGTGAGGCTCAGATTATGGAATGGCTTTCCTAAACATAAACCTGAGCCTAAACTATTGCCTAAGCCTGTACCTAAGCATAAAGCGTAAACTTCAGCCAAACCTTATGATTTAATCATAAATTTGGCGGAGGTGTACAAGAGTTGCATTTATTGTAGGGTGCAATTATGTATGGCCAACCTGGAACCGGTAAAACACTGCTAGCACGCGCAACTGCAGGTGAAGCCAACGTGCCATTCATTGCTTGCAATGCATCAGAATTCTTAAAAGACGGTGGCGTTGAAATGGTATTATAATTGTTTTTAAGTACATAACAAAGCGTACTACTGCAAGTTTAAAAATCAGCGTCATCTACCGCAGACATCTTCTCGACTGACACATATGTTACAGAATTTATATTGAAGACTTTTGCGCTATTAACATTTTGGCCAATGTAAAGAACAGGGGCGGAACAGTATTATAAGCTTATTCCTAAGCCTAAGCCTAAGCCTAAGCGTAAAGAATGAGTTTATTCCTAAGCCTTAGCCTGGCCGTAGCCTAAGCCAAGCAAAAAATATTAGTCTAAAGCTTAAGCGTATTCTATTCTTGTCCCATAAAAAACGTTCCGTCCCTGATCTTTACTTGGGCCAACATTTTTAACTGTTATTTCGAAGCAAAAATACGTTTAACCTTTAAGGTACCTAGCATTCAAAAACTGAGTTTGAAACCAACTTTGAAGGTTTTCTGTACTTTGAGGTTGCGATGCTTTTATAAATAATTTTTGCTCTTATGAATCAGAGGGAATGCCATTGAAGACACGACTCCTTATCAAGGAACAAAATTAGAGCTAAAATCACATTTATATTGTAGTGTGGGGGATTCTTAATTTTTAAGGATACCCTTTTTGAAAATCAGTGCAATTTTTTTTGTTTATCCCCTGTTCGCGATGTGTTATGTGTAATATGTATGTTATGTACATGTGTGTATTTGTGCATGTGTGCATGCATTAATATAATAGTATTATTATTGTTGTTGTTGTAATGCATAGTGTTGTTGTTGTGGTAAAGCATTTTGTTGTTGTTGTTGTTGTGGGGTTTATGCAGCAATGTGCTTTATTGCGAGTGCGATTTAAGCCTGTATGTAGGTTGTAGTTGTAGGTATGGAGTGCTTCATGTGGATAAATATTATGTACAATGCGTGTCGGCAGTGTGTATTGTAAATATATACAAGCCTGCAATTTTATGCCTCCGCTATTCTGGTTTTTGATTCTTATACACGGGTTAGGTTTACAGTATGCGCAGGAGTTATGCGGTGCGGATAGATTATAGTTTTTTGCTTGCAAGCGTGTTAGTTGAGTTTTGTCCTTGGTATAATTGCAATTTTTTAGGCCCGGTTCACCGTGTTTGAAACAATAAAAAGGAATAAATTTGTACCTAAAAATCAAGGTTTTATTTCAGAGATACAATTTGTAGCATAGTATAACAGAAAAAATTTCATGTCTGTGAAATAGTACTGAAATTATCCCCTTTTTGGAAATTTTGATAGCCTTAATTCCTAGAATTAGAACGATTGCAAATTTTAAGTTGAAGACAAAATATTAGAAATTATTTTAAAATTTTAATGTAAAAAATAAAATTTGTTTTGAAATTTATAGATTCTGGTCAAAACTTAGTTTTTAGGTAAATTTTTGTAAATATTTAGCTAAAATTTTGTTTTGAAAATTACGGATTTTAGTCAAAATAGTGGATTTTTTTACTTTTTATGCGATTTGAAAGATCAATTTTGTTGTTAAAATAAATTACTTGGGTCAAAATAGCATACTTTAAATTTTTGAACCGATTTAAAAGTTTAAATTTTAATCTAAAAAATAAATTTTTAAGACAAAACAGTTTTTTTGTTCGAAATTTTTAATAAAAATCTTTTTTAAGTTAAATTTAGTGGTTTTTCAACATTCTTTGAAAAATTTTAAAATTTTGTGTAATTTCCTAGAACTCAATTAACCTTTCGCTTTACGGATATATAAACGCAGAATAAGTTGGGTTCGAGGGCTCAGAGTTGTACGGGAGCGAACCGAGCCCAATTTCTTATCGGAGTATTAGTACCGGCGATTTATACGAATTGTTTTGAACTTAGGGTGCCTGTGTTTATATAAAATTTACGGTTGCGCGTAAAGTTGTGTCGTGGGATACCTGGTGATTAGTGCGCGTAGAGGATATTTTGAGTATTTGGGAGCTTGTAGTAGGCGAGAAATTTTCTGCCTACTTAAGTTAAATTTTGGTGTAAGAATTTGCAGGTGTGAAAATTGTAGCCAGCGTAGGTACTTACTTTGTGATTTAAAGCAGACTGCGCGCATCTACGACTTTGTTCCTTAAGGAAGCCGTAGTTATTAAATTACTTGATTTATTTTCTGGCAAGAGTTACGCAATTTTGATTTTTTTTCGTGCAAAGAGTACTTCGCATATTTTTGGACCCTAAGTTGACACTGGTAATTATCGAGAAGTGTATATTGGTGGTGTTGAAATATTTGATTCTTTTTAATTTCCTGGCCTAAAATTCTGAAATTAGGCTGACTTGATTACTTAAGGGGAGTCGTTGTGTTTTGAGTAGAACTATACTATTTCCGAGAAGTCATTATTTAGCAATTTATTTGAACTGTACCTGTAAAGGAACCATAATCTTACATTTTATTTTATTTTGGGGCGTCAGTAGTACGTAGTGAATTTTGCGTTAGCACGATCTGTGCTATACGGAGTTTTCTGAATATTGTGTACGGAGTCTATTTTGGGCGTGGGAATATCAACTTGATTTGATTCAGTAGGCGTACCGTGTCATTTTTATTGTAAGAGAATTAGCCGTTTGTATTTGGTTTGGTAACCGTCGAACTTAGTTAGGAAGTCGTTCCCCAGAGTGCCGATAGATTTGAATTTCTAGGTTCGCTGTGTTACATTTGGAGGTCCCACCGAGACACTAGTTTTCTTAACCGGTAAACGAGCTTTGGTCGAAAATTTTGCCCGAGTGCTAACCTTTACCCTTTTAAAGAACGTTCAGATTGTTTTGTAAAAAATAACGGCTCGATACAAATTACGCAGTACTGGTGTCTTAGAATCCAGCGACGACGATTCTGAATTTTCTGAACCCCTCGATAGTAACTCCCACCTTGTGTTACAAAACCCAAACATGGAAAATATAACTAGGAACATAGCTCAGCTAGATGCTGTTGTGAAAGATCTTGCTAATCGGGTAGATGATGGCTTAAGAGGATTAAGTGACGATTTTGATTTAATATCCCAACGTGTAAGATTGGGTACTGAACCTGATTTATCAATTACATTTTTTCGGGGAGATTTAACCGGGTCTGATTTTAAAAGTTGGATTGATACTTTTAATACTTATTGTAATGCCCGTTTAATTGATGATGACATGAAACTTAAGGTGTTGCCTGCCTATTTAAAAGATCGACCTAAGGATGCATATGAGCGAGTACCTGAACACTCTAAGCGCCGTTTTGCTGATTTAGTACCGGCTTTAGAGGCCCAATTGACCACCCCTGAGTGGACTATGTACCATGAAGCAGCGCTTGAGCAGCGACATCAGCTGCCTGGTGAAAGTGTCGCAGCTTATTTAAAGGCTATTAAGAATGCTTGTAAAAGTGTTTATCCTAATTTGGACAACGCCGCGTTTGACCGTAGAGTTATACATAGATTTATCGGCGGTTTACTTCCAACCGAAGCTAAGCTAGAAGTTTTTTGGGATATGCCAAAAACGCTTAAGGAAGCGGAGGACTTAGCTCAGCGCCTAGATATGCAGTCTTTACTCTGTGGAAAACCGACAGGCGTTGATCCTTTGAACGTGTCCGTGCCTGCTCCAAAGCAGACTTTGCATACGCTCGCTCGGGGAGTCCAGCTGCTGGCAAATAATCAAAAGCAGCTTATACAGAACATGCGCAGAAACACCTTTAGGAATCCTGAGCCACGGAACAGACCCCAACCTTCTAACGGATACCGAGATCCACCAAATAGGGGCCCACCAAATCGAAACTTTCAAAATCCACGTCCCGATTTGGCTTAAAATTTTTCCCCTCGCGGTCCGAAGTGTTATAATTGTGGGAAAGTTGGACATTTAGCAATGGCCTGTTTGTTACGGAACAGAAATTTTTCTCGGAATAACAGGCTCCAAACTCAAAATAATTTTGGACGGTCAACTTATCGACCTAATTTTCCGGCATCGAACTTTAATCGCCCTGTGCGGCCTAATATCCCAAATTTACCAACTTTATCACCAGTCCCGCCTGACAAAGCCGTTGTAGCTACTACTCTAGTATCTAATGATACAAAAGCTGCTAATTCTGGATGCGATTCTAAGCAAGAAATTGATCGGCTTAAGAAAGAGCTTGCTACTTTGCGCAGTCAAAATGCCCTTTTAGTGGAAAAATCGTTTCCCAATTTTGTTGGAGACATCCAGGCTACACATCATGTTTCTAAATTTACCCAAACTGAACCTGCTTCTTTAAATTTGAATGAAGCTGTTACAGATAAACCACCGGTTCGAAGTAACTGTCCCAGACGATCAAGTAGGTGTAAAGTTCCTCCACTTAAGCCATGGAATATTTTACTTTGTTGTGTGATTGCACTCATATTTAGTTTAACGGGTCGTGTTGATTCTAGTTTGACGCAAACATTACATCAATTACAACCTAAAATTTTTCCTTCTATGGGGGTTGGGCTTATACGTGAGGGCCTAGTGTTAACCGCAAGTGAATCCACTTACCTGCCTGTAGTTGTGCATGCTGGACAAGATCGAATTAAACCATGCTCTCCTCTTGTTTTTCAAGGTGGCACACCCACTTTTTGTAATTGCACTGATCAACAGCGTTTATTTAGTATGATTAAGAAACAGGCACTTTCGGATTTGGCTAATAACTATGAGGATACCGTAGACCCTGGGTTTTATGAAGAGCTAATGAGAGACAGATTTGGCTAATAACTATGAGGATACCGTAGACCCTGGGTTTTATGAAGAGCTAATGAGAGACATCTGTGAGAAAAAGCCATTCACTTGTAGTTTTGTTACTTCGGGTCGTAATCGCCGCTTTGTCCCCCTACTGTTGACTGGGTTGACATCGATCATGGGCACCGGACTTGGAATTGCCAATAGTATTAAGTTGTCACATTTGGAACCAAAAATTTTGGCCCTCCAGAAAAGTGTTCGACTTTTGAATGACGAAATCACTGAAAATTCGGAGGCAATTCATAAACTGAATATTAACCAACAGCGAGTTTTCGCAATAACCCATGAGATACAGAAGTATGTAGAACAAACCCGAATTACAATGACCTGCAGTTTAACAGAATCGGTAACGATTTCGCATTTTATTTCTCAATCAAATCAGTTTATAAATGGAGTACGTAAAGTAGTGGATGCATTAGTCCTTGCTAGTGATAGCGGTCGCTTATCTGTTGCAATTCTGTCTGCGTCTCAGATTAAGAAGCTTGTTAAACAGGAGCCAACACTTGCGAAATTCAGTATACATACATGATCCCGGATTATTCTACCACTTTGTTAAGGTTTATCCCGTGCTACTAGATATTCGAGAAACAAAATTTGGAATAATTTTGGAAATCCCCCTAATAAGAATTAAGAACGTGTTGCCGCTTATGAGGGTTATAAATGTCGGTTTTAACATTCCTTCAAAACAAATAATTGCCCGATTAGCTTTGCCTAAGTTTGTAACTTATGCTCGTATGTTTAGTAAGGGAGTCAATTTGTTTACTTACTATTTACTCAATGTGGCTATGTACAGAGAGTAATTAATGTTGTTCTTTTGTAGATGGTATTTTAGTCATTCTTTTCGAACACCTTTTGAATACGTCGATTAGTTTTGTAAAAATGCAATGTTCTTAGTTATTATGAAAACATTTATGACCGCAAGGAAGCCACTAGTGTCTCAAATGCAAAACAAATCTTTGTCTATAATTTATATTATTATTGTTGTATTTTAGGAATTCGTATTTTAGGAAGTTAGGCGCTTAGTTCTACATCTGAATGGTTGAGCGGTTGACGATAGTTATCGAACGAATGGCAAACATTGGATGAAGCGCCTCGGAGCATTTATTTGATGCATTGCCTGTGGTAAGTATATATATGTATCAACATTATTAATATTTTATGTTTCAGGAGGCAAAGGACTATATGATGGAAGGGTAACTCGCAGGAGCTCGTTTAAAATAAAGTGCGGAGAGTGTAGTGTGGGGGATTCTTAATTTTTAAGGATACCCTTTTTGAAAATCAGAGAAATTTTTTTGTTTATCCCCTGTTCGCGATGTGTTATGTGTAATATGTATGTTATGTACATGTGTGTATTTGTGCATGTGTGCATGCATTAATATAATAGTATTATTATTGTTGTTGTTGTAATGCATAGTGTTGTTGTTGTTGTAAAGCATTTTGTTGTTGTTGTTGTGGGGTTTATGCAGCAATGTGCTTTATTGCGAGTGCGATTTAAGCGTGTATGTAGGTTGTAGTTGTAGGTACGGAGTGCTTCATGTGGATACATATTATATACAATGCGTGTCGGCAGTGTGTATTGTAAATATATACAAGCCTGCAATTTTATGCCTCCGCTATTCTGGTTTTTGATTCTTATATACGGGTTAGGTTTACAGTATGCGCAGGAGTTATGCGGTGCGGATAGATTATAGTTTTTTGCTTGCAAGCGTGTTAGTTGACTTTTGTCCTTGGTATAATTGCAATTTTTTAGGCCCGGTTCACCGTGTTTGAAACCATAAAAAGGAATAAATTTGTACCTAAAATCAAGGTTTTATTTCAGAGATACAATTTGTAGCATAGTATAACAGAAAAAATTGCATGTCTGTGAAATAGTACTGAAATTATCCCCTTTTTGGAAATTTTGATAGCCTTAATTCCTAGAATTAGAACGATTGCAAATTTTAAGTTGAAGACAAAATATTAGAAATTATTTTAAAATTTTAATGTAAAAAATAAAATTTGTTTTGAAGTTTATAGATTCTGGTCAAAACTTAGTTTTTAGGTAAATTTTTGTAAATTTTTAGCTAAAATTTTGTTTTGAAACTTACGGATTTTAGTCAAAATAGTGGATTTTTTACTTTTTATGCGATTTGAAAGATCAATTTTGTTGTTAAAATAAATTACTTATGTCAAAACAGCATACTTTAAATTTTGAACCGATTTAAAAGTTTAAATTTTAATCTAAAAAATAAATTTTTAAGACAAAACAGTTTTTTGTTGGATTTTGGCAGAATTTTAAGTTCGAAATTTTTAATAAAAACCTTTTTTAAGTTAAAGTGGTTTTTCAACATTCTTTGAAAAATTTTAAAATTTTGTGTAATTTCCTAGAACTCAATTAACCTTTCGTTTTACGGATATATAAACGCAGAATAAGTTGGGTTCGAGGGCTAAGAGTTGTACGGGAGCGAACCGCTGCCCAATTTCTTATCTGAGTATTAGTACCGGCGATTTATACGAATTGTTTTGAACTTAGGGTGCCTGTGTTTATATAAAATTTACGGTTGCGCGTAAAGTTGTGTCGTGGGATACCTGGTGATTAGTGCGCGTAGAGGATATTTTGAGTATTTGGGAGCTCGTAGTAGGCGAGAAATTTTCTGCCTACTTAAGTTAAATTTTGGTGTAAGAATTTGCAGGTGTGAAAATTGTAGCCAGCGTAGGTACTTACTTTGTGATTTAAAGCAGACTGCGCGCATCTACGACTTTGTTCCTTAAGGAAGCCGTAGTTATTAAATTACTTGATTTATTTTCTGGCAAGAGTTACGCAATTTTGATTTTTTTTCGTGCAAAGAGTACTTCGCATATTTTTGGACCCTAAGTTGACACTGGTAATTATCGAGAAGTGTATATTGGTGGTGTTGAAATATTTGATTCTTTTTTAATTTCCTGGCCTAAAATTCTGAAATTAGGCTGACTTGATTACTTAAGGGTAGTCGTTGTGTTTTGAGTAGAACTATACTATTTCCGAGAAGTCATTATTTAGCAATTTATTTGAACTGTACCTGTAAAGGAACCATAATCTTACATTTTATTTTATTTTGGGGCGTCAGTAGTACGTAGTGAATTTTGCGTTAGCACCATCTGTGCTATACGGAGTTTTCTGAATATTGTGTACGGAGTCCATTTTGGGCGTGGGAATATCAACTTGATTTGATTCAGTAGGCGTACCGTGTCATTTTTATTGTAAGAGAATTAGCCGTTTGTGTTTGGTTTGGTAGTCGAACTTAGTTAGGAGTTGTCTCCCCAGAGTGCCGATCGATTTGAATTTCTAGGTTCGCTGTGTTACAATATTCTCGCTTTCTTCGCTTTTTATGACCATTTTTATTAGTAATTTGCACATACATTTTCACGTTCTATTACTTCAATAAGTGTGTCGTTAGTATATCAATGGCCGTGGCATTTATATATGTATCGGCTGTTTCTGATAGGCTAAGCAGTGACGAATAAAGAAATTTTTGACGAAAGCGAGCAAAAATGTATTATAAATAACGCGACATCGAAACTGCAGCATAACTTTTGAAATAAGTAAAACTACAGTTTCGTAGAAACACTGGAAATTGCATAGAACAAATATTACCATTAAAACAATTTTGAAAGTTAGCATTTAACTTGAATTATCTCTTCTTTTCAATTTTGTAATCTGCACTCAGCAGCAGACTACGCTTGTTTGAAGTCGTGTTACCAACTGTCAACTCGTAATACGTGCTGCACACAGTTGAGAATACAGGTTATAACACTTGAAACCGATTTCAGTTGGACGCTGTTTTTGAAGAAGCACGCCGATTCAGCCCGTGCATACTGTTCTTTGACGAAATCGACTGTATTGGAAGACGTCGCCCTGGAGCGTGGGAAACGCCATCTGTGGTTCATCAGGCATTGCTTGAACAGCTCATGTGTCAACTTGACGGTATATACTTCCGGGTGTAGCGAAGTAGGATTAGTGGACCTCAGCCCCTAGAAAAAATTGTACCCAAGAAGAAGTTTTAGCCTCGCTTATAGCTCGATATTTCGACCGGATTCCTCTCCTTATTGGTTTTGAACAAGTTGAGTTATGGCTACGGGCGGGCGTTTTCCACATTAATCATTTATGCTGCGGCAGAGCGCCTGTTGACTGGAACGCGGTTACGCCGAGCAAGGGAGCAACCACCACCCAACACACAACATCGACCCCCCTGGCCGAAATGTTTTCAACTGCAATAAAAAGAATTTTATGTTAGAAAAAATTTTCTTGCTCGTTCTGGAAATCGTGTTATCCCCTCTACTAACAATTCCTGGTTGCAGGGGTTGGTAATGTTTACATTGATATTTATTTTTTGGACAAATAAATAACCGGCCCCTTGTCACTGGCACAGCAGTCGTGATTTCGAATGCATACAGTGCCGTTGTTGCTGAATGATTAAGGATCGGAAAAGACAGTGAAAAATTATACCTTTCCCAGTTACGAATACTCTTAAAATATTCTGTTTACATAACAAATTGACCTATTTTGAGGTGAAGAAACGTCGGTATAACTCAGACGTCCTGTGTAACATGCTTTTGTTAGTTCATTTTAGGGTTTGTACGCTACGAAGACAGCGGCCTAATTATCCTAGGTGCCACAAATGATCTTATGAGCATGGAACCGGCACTGTTACGACCTGGTCGCTTTGACCGAACGATTGCAATGGCAACACCGAATTTATCTGGACGCGCATCTATTTTTCTCGTTCATCTGCGTCCGCTTACAACTGCACTTGACAAAAGAGAAATTGCTCGGAAACTTGCTTACCAGTCCAACGGATTCACAGGTATATATCAGGGTGCGACCGGATATCCAGCTCCAGATATTTTCAAAAAGCTTCAAAAAATCTATACCATCATTGGCATTTATGACAAGTACCATCGAACTGATTGACTTTACTTTTACATATTTTTTGTCACACATGTAATGTAAATGTTTGTATGTGACCGTGAACGTTCACAATCTTTATTAGGTTAAAATAACGGTGGAAAAACAAATATAGGCCACGAGTGTTATGGGGCGCAACAGAATATATCTCAGCTTATCCGAGCCAGGGATGGGCGGAGACTGGCCAAGAAAACTCTCGGTCTCAGGAAACTTTTGTCATCACCGAAAAATAAAATTTTCAAAATAAATTATTTCTAATGCTTTTTCGTAGCTTTTTGTGCTTTTTCATAGATTTTTATGTGTTTTAAGAATACCTGCTAATAATTATTGCGTAAATATAAAATTTATAGATTCATAGCGAAATTCTATATTCATCAGAAATTATATACTTGCTTCAATAACTCCTGCTTTTTACAGGCATACCAGGATTTGCTGAATCCTCGACTTCTAGTGTCGGTTCCATACCGCCAAGGCTAAAAAAACGAGACCTGCCAAATACCAAGACATACCGAGACTGATACCGAGACTCCCATCCTGAATCTTAGCCACACCAGCTTTATAGTAGCTACGGAAAAATGAATGCCCTTAATAGAAACATGGGCCAAACAAATATTGCAATTGAACGCAACGCAACAAAAACATAGAATAGTATAATATAGTCGTTGTTAGTGTTAAAAATGCATCGGGGTGAGATATTAAACTGTGTCACGTGAACACTTTGGGTACCTTAACCTACGGAAGAAAGAATTGTAAGTTACGTTCTGATATTTGAATGCAATCTAGTACTGATTTGAATTCATTATCCAACTATGGTTCCGGCCGGATATTAGATTATCCGGTCCCGGCTTCGTCAGTTTTTGGTATCCTGTCAAATTTGCACGCGCAACATTTTCTTAAATAAAACTTCGTCACAAAATATGACGCAGCAATTTCTAGCTGCAAAAAACAGCATGCACGTGTGAATAGCGCTTTATTCTTGTTACTGATGGAATGATGAGTTCAATGTTTTGTCACGCGTTGAAACAAAACTATTGACTGCATTGAAAATTGCTTCAACAAAGTGCATATTTTACATACGTTTTTAAGATTCATGAACCTAAACTGGTTCAGAACACATATCTTGAGTGGTGCTCAAACTAAACGGTTTGAACACAGGCGTTTTCACTATTTTATAAAAGAGGTCAAATCCCCGCGGTTTGCTGATTTTGGAAGTAACCTTCACCTAAAATACAACAAATGAACATTGAAAATGTTAAGAAAATTTTTTTCAAACAGTTAATGTCTCTACTCAAAATAGCCCATATTACTTTGAGACGAGTACTGTTTTTCCGTGGAACTCTATTAATGTAAGCTTAAGCGTCAGTCTACTTTTGCTTGCGCTTACATTCAAGCTTAGTTATAGTCTTATCGTCATGCTGAATATTAGGCTTACGCTTAGGAATATGCTTGTACTACTGTTATGTTCATCAAAATAACGATGGCTGAAATTTATGCATTAATTATAAAATTTGGGCTGTATTTGTTCACGGGCTCTAATTTGAAAAGCATACTCCTATCCGCGCCGTTCGTCACCATCCGGCGCCGCGCCGTTCGTCACCATCCGGCGCCGCGCCGTCCGTCATCATCCGGCGCTGTTCATCATCGTAGAATACCGTATGGTGACGGACCGTGAAGGACGGCGACGGATGGCACCGCACGACAAGTATAGCGCCATCATTATTCGGCTCACTTACAGTACGAGTGTACCACACCATAAACAGTATTACAAACAACACAGGCCCATAGCCAGGTCACCTTGATACCGGTTGGCTACACATTTTCAGGAAAGACACACAAGTGGTTTCGAACACTTACAAGCAAGGTTGAAAATTTCCTAGGAGGGGGCAAATTGTTCCACAGGGATGGCTGAGCCCCGTCTCTTGGCCTTCCCTGGGTTGCGAGGTCGAAAAAAAGTAAGAATATTGAAATAGTACGAGTGAATATTAAAGGTGCCAAGATTGAAACTGTATGCAACGAAGCAGCAATGATCGCTGCCCGTGATTTGAATGACTCAATATCAATGAAACATTTTGAACAAGCGATGGATAGGGTTGTTTCTGGTAAGTGATATTTATTAAGTTGAATTGATGTTCAAGCTAAATTGTATTAAAATCAGCTAACAAACTTGCGTTCAAGGTCAAACACCATTCATAAAACGATAATAGAAAGTAATTTATTCA